>JXSR01S011214.1:136178-147370 GCA_000969725.1 Ophiothrix spiculata
ATTATTAAACTATTCAATTATTAAAAACGTACGCAAAACCTCCGAATTTGGAGTCTTTGCGCCCACCGCATAACCTCCGATTTTGGAGTTTTTGCGTATGATACGCAGAACCTCCAATTTTGGAGTGTTTCCGACGGGCGCAGAACCTCCAAAAGTGGAGTAACTTTATAACTCCGATTTCACAAAGATTTTGCGATGAACATCTTGTGGTTGCTTATGAGATTGCTTAATATCTTGTTGTTGCTTATGAGCATCCACAAAAAAGCTCAAAAACTTTGCAAAATGGAAGTCATCGCAAATTCTTGATATCACATATTTGGCCGAGATCATCATAAAATTTACGATAGGCTCATCCATGAAGATTAAAAGTGAAAAGATGTTAGTGCAATGGAAAAGTCATCGCAAATGTGAAATAGACCCTGGGCATTTCTTGCTGCATATTTATGGTAAGCCTTAACATGTTCATTTGAATTAAGCTTTGTACATGACTTACAAGTCTACATTTTTCTTTACATACAGTGGGCCTAATGGAGCTGTCTTGCACTATGGTCATGCCGGGGCACCAAACGATGACTTGATGCTGGATGGACATATGATGTAAGTATCACTCTGGTTCTACCTTTCACAACTTTCCACATTTTCCCAGTCAAAGATAAGACTTTTTTCGCTAAAATAGTACAAAGTTTCGCTGAAAAATTGTGATTTTCACATAAATTGTACTTTGACAAATTAAATTAAATAAATTGTACTTTGACACAGTTTTGACAAATTGATAAGGTGCATGACTGAGTTCCTTTTTTTTTTTTAATTGGTATTTTTATGGATGGCACTTCAAATTTCCCCAGAAGCACATCCCTACCCAAACAAACCAAGGAAGGTCACCAGATCTGTGTGGATAGACTTGAAATGGACCAAACACATTCACAACAATAAAAATGTTTTATTGTTGTGAATGTGTTTGGTCCATTATAGCTGCAAAAAGGTTTGGGGTCATCCACAGAAATTTTAGACCATGCTCTGGTAATATTAAATCCAATCTTATCTTTTCCATGTCAATCCAGCCATTTGGCACTTAACCACCAAACTTGATACACACCTTCTGGATATGAACCAGAGGTCCACTGCTTGTTCAAGAGAATCTGGCATCACTGATATGATGAACAGTTTAGAAATGGATTAGTCTTTAAAAAAAATTAAAATAACAAGAGATGCTTTATTGTTTAAGGTAACTCATTCACAATTGATGTTCCTAGCATGCATGCATTATCTTACCAATGAAAATCGACCAGTAAACATACTTACCAGGGACTTCCATTTGAAATTTCCAGGGCTCTATCAGAAGCTTTCCCGAAGTTCTTTAGGGGAGCAATTAGGGGAGCTATCTGAAAATTTAGATTTTTATACCATCATGCAAGGCGCTCTATTAATTGAGCTCCCATAAAGCATTTGAGGGGAGCAGGGTGGGTCAATAGAGCTCACTCTCCTCAAACAGAAGTCGCTGACTTATGAAACAAGCTTTTCCCCTGGACTACAGATATATAGAACAATCTGCTGCCTCATATTCAACTGTGACAAACAAACCACCTTCAAGACAAAACTATTAATATTCCTCACTGATGAACTTAAACTCAGAATTCACATCCCATTATAATCTCAGTTACATGAGTATAATGATCCACAACCCAGGCCCACATCCAGATCATCAAGCAATACCCACTTAAAACCTACCATAATATTTTGCATTTATTTGTTGTTGATAAATGAATCAAGTTTCTGCAAACATGATGGGATTCCACGTCTATGGTTCATTTATGTGATTATCATACCTTTCAATGATTTATTTTTCTAGGGTAATTGACATGGGAGCCGAGTACCACTGCTATTGTTCAGATATCACAATCTCTTTCCCAGTCAATGGCAAATTTACAGCAGACCAACGTATCATCTACGAAGCCGTGTTAAAGGCTAATCTGGCTGTACAAAGTGAATCTAAACCCGGTAAGAATGTAATCTCTTGTCCAGTCAGTGCCAGGCAAGTTTACACCAGACCAACGTATCATCTATGAGGCTGTGCTAAAGGCTATGAGGCTGTGCTAAAGGCTAATCTAGGTGTACAAAATGAAGTTAAACCCGGTAAGACAATCTCTTGTCCAGTCAGTGCCAGGCAAGTTTGCTCCACACTAATGTACCATTTATGAGGCTGTGCTAAAGGCTAATCTGGCTTTACAAATGTAACTAAACCAGGTCAGCAAAGCAATTGAGGTTAAATTTCTTGCCAAACACATTAATCATTGGCTATAGTTTGAATTTTAACCAAGTGTATCCGGATACCTCCAATTTGAGCTCCTTGGCTGACGACGCCATTACATGGGCCGTATACAGAGTCTGGTATCTGCCCTCCATATCTATGATACCTGCACTGTTTCTCTTGACCACACAAACTCTCTTATATCGTAAGTCAGAAATTGGTCATACCAATAAGGGCAGATATAAATGCGTTCTTTGTACAAATTGTAGTTTTATGTGGTTTTATTCCAAAAAGGTAAAATCTAAAGCAAAAAAAATTGGTACCATTAGATGGATAATTTAATTCTTTTTCAAATGTAAAAATTCCAAGTCAATTGAACAAGTATATCATCTAAATGTTATTTATGGTTCAACACGTGAGAAGAGTATAAAGCGGAGGTGGCAGAGGAAGTGCATGGTGGAGGAACCGTCATTGACTTGTAAGCAAAATTGTGAATAATTACCAATCTATAAAATGTTATCATATCAAATTCTAAAATGAAAGACAAACACATCTATTTATGCAAAACCAAAGCAATTTTAGATGATGCACTGACTCATTGTAACTTCCGTAACAAATTCTTGTATTTACTCATTAAAGGAGCTGGGTCCGATGTTACACGATTTTATTTTCAATGTCATATAAAAGAAGACCACTAAAGAGATCTAAATTTTAAATTTCAGCTGAATCGGTCAAACCGTTTTGATTTTTTGAGCAATTTTGTATTTCAGAGCCGCCTATATATGTAACTGTGTAAAATTAATTATGGTTACCATAATTTGACACATTTTCATATATATCTCCAAAACGGAACATAACAAACTTCACATGGGTTGTAAGAAAAATATGAGCAACATTTTGGTACCAAAATATCAAAAAGTTTGAAAAAAAGTTGAGGCAATCGGACCATGCCCCTTTAACTGTGTTGCACCATTTCATGGTTACACTTATTACAACCTATTCATGACTTACAATCTTATAGAAAATCTTACATCAGATGAAATTTCCCCTATCACAAGAGTATTATGGCCAGATATGCATCGATTAGCAGAGAACACGTTACTAGAATTTGTGAATAATTACCAATCTATAAAATGTTATCACATCGAACTCTAAAATGAAAGACAAACACATCTATTTATGTAAAACAAAAGCAATTTTAGATAATGCATTGAGTCATTGTAATTTTTGTGGTATTTTCTAACTAGCAATGTTTCTCTTTTCTGACCTATTCATGACTGGCAATATAGAAATCTTAAATATATGTATTGAAATTCCCCCTATCACAGGAGTATTATGGACAGATATGCATCGATTAGCGGAGAAAACGTTACTAGAGGAACTTGTGAAACACGGGCTACTCAAAGGTAACATTGATGATATGATGGCGATACGGCTTGCAGCTGTCTTTATGCCTCACGGCCTCGGACATTTCATGGGCCTTGATGTTCATGATGTTGGTGGTTACCCAAAGGTAAAATTATTAAAAATAAGTATAAAAGTTTTAAAAAATTGAGTATATAACATGGGAGGGCCTCATGATATGACGGTAGTAGGTCTTCCAGTGATTTTCTGCCAAAGGTAGACTCTTGGAGTATAGCATGGGCGCATTATATGATTGTGTTACGCCTTGCAGCGGTCTTTATTATACCTCACAGCCTCGGACATTTTGTGGGCCTTGACGTTCATTATATCATATTGTTGAAAACCAAAAGTAAAGTTTTATTATACATGTATTCACAGTTCTTTGATATGCATTGCAGTCTTTACACACGCAAATTTCCAACACTTTATAGCTCTATGTTATCTTCTCGCATACATATTTACAGGGTGTGGAGCGCAGTACAGAACCAGGACTAAAGAGTCTTCGGACAGCTCGTGTGCTACAAAAAGACATGGTGATCACAGTGGAACCTGGCTGCTATTTTATCCCCTCGGTAAGTTGACATTTTATGTTTTCCACCTCAGAAGAGTCCATTGTGTAGTGGTGATTGTTTGTTGATTTAATTCATGAACACATAAATGGTAGCATTTACACATCAGTCTCTGATCGGAGCATACATATTGAAGGTTGTGATGGTCCGCATCTGTGCTCATTAAATAAATCGACAAGCAATTATCGTTTGTACCTTTCATGCTATTGGACTAATCTTGGCCACTTTTTGAATTTTTTAATCTTTGCCAAGTTCATAATTGGACTGAATGAGTGTTTAAATTTTCATCAGTGATTGAAATGCGGGCCATTTGGGGTCAAAGCGTGTGACTGGGGGCAAATGCCTATCAGGTCCCCTTGGCTCCACCAGTGATCCAGTGATCACTGGCCTTGTTAATATGTATTATGGTCTTTGTTGTATTTACTTTCTTAGAATTTGCACAGTGCTCTGATCCCTCTGAGGCTGTTGTTCGTCCTACGGTCTTGTGCCACATCTCAGTAAATTAACTTTCAAATGCAAATTGTGTTGAAATCTCACCTTTTTAACAATTTGCCTGTTAATTTATTATGAGCTTGCAGTTTGTGGCGTTTTTAAGTAGAAATGGTTGAGTATTTTGTTGTTGTTCTTTGTTATTTCAATGGAGCATTGTTGTTTTAGAAATTAGTGCTGTTTATATTTTTCTCATTGTTTGCATTAGGGTCTTATACTGCCTCTATTTGACTGTATTCCTGTAAATATATATATTTAGAATGTGCATAGGCTGGTCACTCTTTTATTTCTAATTTGTAGCTCTTCGTAAATATTTGGTCATGGTTTTGAAATATTTGTTGTATTTTAACTGCTCTTGATCATGTAGTTATATTTTAAAGCGTTTTTAAAAGGTAATTATATGCCTTTTTATGCCTCCGGCAGAGGCATTATGTTTTCTGGTTGTCCGTCCGTCCGGGCTCGTTTCTCGGAACTGGTGAGGCGTATAGCGATGCAAGTCGGTGGAGTGGTGGTAAGGGTGGCTAGTAATTTTCTCTGAAAGTTTTGGCGCAAAATATGCAAATTTAGTCGGTTTTTGAGCAGAAAATATGTGATTTTTTGAGGTCCGTCCGTCCGGGCTCGTTTCTCGGAACTTGTGAGGCGTATAGCGATGCAAGTCGGTGGAGTGGTGGTAAGGGTGGCTAGTAATTTTCTCTGAAAGTTTTGGCGCAAAATATGCAAATTTAGTCAGTTTTTAAGCAGAAAATATGCGATATTTTGAGATTATAAGGACTTAGGCTGAAATCCAAAATGGGGGTAAATCTAAACCCCACCTTATTTTGATTGGCGCACCACATATGCAAAAATCGGCCCGATCGGCCATTTAATTAACGAATACGATGCGTTTTAAGATGGCGCTCTTACATGTAATCCTATGGAATCTGAGTAGATAAAAGTGGCCATATCTCGTAAACGGAGCATAATTTTATCCGATGCATATCTCGGAAACCGCATGCCCTACGTTAATGATATTTGGTGACTGGGTAGACCCGGAGCCGAACTGGATCCAGCAACAATTTCGGCGCAAAATATGCTAATAGTCTAATTTGCATAATTTATGCATAAAATGTTGCTTATTTTTCAACTTTGTCCGATTTCAAAGGTTAAGGTGTCAAATTGTTCGTCATGGACCAGCAATCAAAAGTGTCAATGGTGACCCCATCGTCCGACCTTTCCCTGGGGGTCAAAGGTCAAAAGAAAGGTCAAATTTTCAACTTTGTCCGATTTCAAAGGTTAAGGTCTCAAAAAAAGTGTCAATGGTGACCCCATCGTCCAACCTTAAACTGGGGGTCAAAGGTCAAAAGAAAGGTCAAATTTTCAACTTTGTCTGATTTCAAAGGTTTGGGTCAAAGTTGGAAGGCGGAGGCATCGACACTCTGTGTCGAGAACCGCGCGGCCCGAGAACCGCGTATTCTAGTTGTTTTCTGTTATTATTATTTTCATAATAATGATGATGTGTTCATGGAATCTGTGTGTCTCATGGTACAATTTTGAACATTATTATGTTCTGAGCTGACTGATTTCCAAAAAAATCGGTCAGGGATATCGGACAGAAAACAAAATGTCAGATTTTGAACATAATAATGATAAAATTGGATGGATTGAGCATGATACAAAAAGATATTGGTCGAGCTATGAGTTTTACGAAATATCGTGCGAGACGCGCAGCGTCGAGCTCGATATTTCTAAAACTCATAGCGAGATTTTATATCAACATTAACCATTTGTTGTTGTTACCAACATTTTTACCAGCAAATTGAAGCAGCTTTGAAGGATCCCCAGAAGTCCAAGTTCCTTGTGCCAGAAGTGATAGAACGCTTCAAGAACTTTGGTGGGGTAAGTAAGTCATATGTGACCTGCTACAGTGACCTGCTACATCCGAAGGTCAAAAATTAAAATTGGGTTAATGGTATCAGTTGCATGCTTCTGTATCAGATTCATCAGGATTGTTCATCAACATAATAAAAAGTTCAGTTCTTTATCAAATCCAAGTAAGTGAAAAGCACTTACTAGAAACATTTTGACTCCTGTGAGGAGTCTTGTTCACTCTGTAACTGGTGATGGCGAGTTATAGACTGGCAACATTTGATGACTTGGATGACGTCATCTCCAAAGCTTGTCGGATGATCTGGTCGTAGGTTCAAGAAAGTTAGTATGACCCCCTCATCCTTCTTCAATGCTTTGGTCCCCCTGTTTCTTTTCCAATGGATTCTTTTAGCTATCTAGTAGTCTTATCAGTTTCAAGGCCTATCAATTTCACTCCATCCCAATCAATAACATGATTGGTCTGGGCTACATGGTCTGATAAGACTACTCGAGATGTATACATCCTGGGGGCGCTCAATTTTGAAAGTGGTAGGTATATCAGGCACGAAGCGCCGAAATGGGGGTCAAGTGAACTGATTTTACTCTAAAAAATGGACCTTTGAAACTTTATCTAGTGAACTGAAATTTTGGCCAAAAATAGCTTCCTGAACTGAAAAATTCCCATTTCCAGAGCAATATTTGCAGTTTCAGCTATTTTTCCTCAAAAACAGGGTCTAAAGAACTGAATCACGCTGAAAATTGGGATCTAGAGAGCGGCCTTAAAAAAGGGGGTCTTGACCGCCGGACATATATATCCTGCTCCCCTGGGTAATACATGCCATCAATTTGACTTTAAATGCCAATCAAAAATCAATCCAAACATTCATACTGTTACCAGTCATGTGGTCTATATCCAAAGAGATGCAAGTGACTCCTAGTCAAAAAACAGGAAAATGCGAAGCGTAGCTAGTGTAGCATGAAAATCTTGCGACGGTAGTCTGACAAACTTGACAAGAAAAATCACCATTTCCGTCCATTTCTTCAGTCAATTCCCATACCCATATGTGACCAGTCATATCGAAAGGTACCTTAAGGTCGGCATAGAAAATTACGAGATACGGGCCATTGAAGCTGAGCATAGTAAAAAATCACGTCTAAGGTCGAATTTCTAATTTCATCAGAAACGTTACCTTTCAAGTGTATTCTTCCATATTAATCAGGTTCCAACATCCAAAACATAAGACAAATGTTTTAAAAACCAAGATAAAAATCCTTTCTTCATTCAAGTTTTACCAGTACAGAAACTTTAAACATAATTTTCTCAGAACTTAAGTTTTTATGAATCAGCCCGATGTCTTTTACCAATTTGAATGTACCTTTGCAATGGAACATTCAATAACCAAAAGCAAGGTGTCATTTTAAAGCTTAAAATACAATCTTTCAGATGAGACCAAAATATCCATTTTCATTTTGGGACCCTTAAGGTACCTTTCGATATGACGGGTCACATATATCTGCACTCCCTTCTCCAGAGTGTCATCGGTTCTCTGTGAAGCTGAAACACCATCACCTGAATCAAACCAAAACAAAACAATGTGACCAAGCGACCCAGTGAACCCTGGTTCCCGATAGTTAAAATTTACAGTAAGATTCAATACACTCACATATGGAAATCGTCAACATGCAATCCAGGTTGCTGTTTTATTTGAGTTATATTACTCTACTTTTTTAAGATTGAAAAATCCCTCATTTTCTCGACTAATAAAGAAAAAGAAAAACAAACTGAATTTTGGTAAATACAATCAAAAAACAGATTTTTTTATAATACAGAAAAACCGGAATTCCAGTTGAAACCAGAGAACTGGAATCTCTGTAATTGAGATCAAATTTATCACCAAGCAACAATGCTATTTAAAGAGTTCACATCTTCATCATTAAATTCTGAATATAACATAAATCACTTTTTTCATACTTGTTTTCAATTTCTCAGGTGCGCATTGAAGATGATGTGCTGATCACCGCAGATGGATGTGAGAACCTATCTATTGTTCCCAGGACTGTAGCTGACATTGAAGCCATCATGGCAGAAGGCAGGAAAGCTTGAGGGATAGAGCTAGGGAGACGCAGGGAACAATGAAGAAATATATGCCCAACGAGGTAGATAGGAAGAGAGCCCTGCTCATCTAATTGTTGAAGCCAGCATGACTACTGTAAACGCCAATATTTTCGAGCTCAGTAATTTTCACGCACGGCCAATTTTGGGCCATTTCGCTCGTTTTTATTTTGGCGCACGTGAACATTGGCCGAGTATGAAATATCCTTTGTAACAAATACATATTAATTTTTGCGGTGCATTTATTTTCGCGCTAATCCATTTTTGCGCGAAAAGTGCGAAAATAAATGTAGCGCAAAAAATACCACTTATACAGTATGTTCTGCCTAACAAAGTAAAAACGCATTATGTGCATTACAGATCAATTGCAAGCTACTTCCTTCTCCCTTGGAGAACTCCTGCAGAAATAAGCAGACAACCAATGTTCTTTTATAACTAAAGGCAGTATCTACTATATCAAACATATGTACATACAACCTTCTAGCATGGGATTGGATTGTTGTGATGCTTAATGGAAGTATCTGCTATGCTTTATGAATGCACATACTGTGTTTTTACTTTGCGGGCCAGTGTTGCAAAATAAACTAATTTTGCCAATTTTTTGACTATATAATGTAAGTGTATTTTTGTTGAAATATTTGGATGATTATTATAACATGCGAGTGTTGAGAAATTTATTGAAAAGAAGCATCACTCACCTCTATAGCGTTGTATTTTAGGCTATTAAGGTGGTTATGACTGATTTTTAATTAACCCTTTCCAGTCTGACCACTTTTCTGCCCCAGGCTGATGGCATTTGACCTGTAATCTGACACCTAAAGTAAATTAAATTTATCTTTAGAAATATTCTACATAATTCAATGAAACATCAGCCTAATAGACCCTTATGAACTGTATACATTGCCTGTGATAGTGTTTTGGAAGGTAAGAGGTCATGAAATTAGTTATACTCTAGTGTTAGTTAGGGTGTACCCCATATGCCCTTAGCCTGTGGCTGGCAGTAGTTTAGGGCGTACCCCATACGCCCTACGACAGGAAGCGGTTAAAAGTACGCTCCATGACCACCAATTTCCACTAAAAGTCAAATTACTAAAATAAAGGACTGCCTAGGAATTTGATCAGGTTCTCTTTCATTAAACTTGTAACTATAACTTGTATTATGTGCAACTTGAATTTTTCTTAATTTTGGAGTCAAAGTATCTTACTTTTTGTGCTTTAGGGGTATTTTGCAAGTTGAAGTGAAGGGATATGGGGAAACAATAAGCTGGCAATAGTAGGGCGCTCTTCCCTATTCTGTCTCGTTGTATGTGACAGACATATGTATGTTTTGTTAAGAGAAACAGAGGAGGTGCTATGTAAATGACTTAAATTTGCTATCATGCTAACCATGATATTATTAACTGCATGTATTATACTCAGTACTATATTGAATTGTATGTATATATACAAGTTTTTTGTAAAGAATTAAGGGGTTTCTGAAGAATACTTTGAATGCTGCTATTTTGATTAAAATATGTCCACATCAATGATTCATTGATGCTGCTTTCATGCTTATTGTTGCTTTGCAGCTTTGTAGCTTTGCAGCTCTGTCGCTTGCTTCCTTTCACACTTTTGCAGTTTTGTGGCTTTTCAGATTTGTCGCTGCATGTTGCTCTGAAAATTGAATTCATTTCAACTCAAAAATTCTTGTGTGCGACAATATTTTGCCGATATCGATTATCTCAGCGACATGTAGCTTTGCCGCTACGACAACCGGAAGCGGCAAGTTTTTGCAAAAAATATACAATTTTTCACTGCCAGATTTTGAGTGGACTGCCTTGTATTACGATCTCTAAATGAAAATTGTAGAAAGAAAGTATGACATATTATATATCATTTGAAAGCTGAGATTCAGTATAGAGAATTAAAATATGTCATAAACTCAATTTTGAAAATCACGACTTTCCGCTCGTTTTGCCAGAGCACCACTCACATTAGTGGCTCATTTTAAGCTCCAGATATGCAGATGTTCCACAAGCATATGGTTTTAATGTTGATCATGACTTGGTTCCTGGCAGCTATTCCCAGGGGGCACTGAACTATTGCTATATTGGTGTACACATGCATGAACAAAAAAGGGGTATTTTTTCTGAGCAACACGGAAAGCTCTTATCTTGTTTTAAGATTTAAAAAAAAATAAAGGGGGGTATTTTTTCTGAGCAACATGGAAAGCTCTTATCTTGTTTTAGGTTAAAAAAAACACTGATTTTCAACAAAAATGGGTGTTCAACAAAACAAAGCACAAATCCACCTTTTAGGGGGTAAATTTGGAGTAAAATTTTATGTAAACATATGGAAACCTTTGATATCAAAAGCGCTCCTTGTAAAATGGCCAGTTTACGCACAGTCAACGCTTCATCGCTCACAGAGGTAAATGTCAACAAACCATTCCGAAATTGTGTGTGAGATAAGTGGACTGTTCCATTACCGCTCACGGTACTGGATGATGTATTATATTGATGTGCAATGAACATAATTGCTTGTT
>JXSR01S011216.1:403-24573 GCA_000969725.1 Ophiothrix spiculata
TTTGATAAAGCTTAAATGCACAACATATTGCAACAAAAGTGATCATAGCGAAATGTGCTACATTCTGTTGCAACCGTACTCTGCCCTAATTAAGGGTTGGGTCTCCACAATCAGATGGTAACACTTAGTCACAGTTTACACCCGATAAAACAGACAAGTCACAGCTAACCAAAGCTGACATAGTGTTTATATAGCAGAAGACTTTCAATGAACCACCAATCACATCTAATTTATCTAAAAGCTGCAAGTCAATTAGATAGTGTCATCAAATCATATCGATATAATGTAGGTCACCTCGCATCGAGTTGGATGAATCCACATTGATAAAAACACACATACGGGTTGGAGGATGTAAGATTTTAAAATGTTGTTATAAATGACACAGCAAGTGTTTGGCTTCTTTAGTCTTAATAGAGAGAGATTTATATGAATTAAGGAAATTGGAAGAAAAACTTAAAAATGGGAGTTGAGTCAGTTGATGAGCGAGGCAGTCATAATGGTAATTTGACATTTAGTGCAGTTTGTTATATTTGCTCATGTTAATCATTTTCACAAATTGAGACATTTAAAACTGATTCATAAATTGTAAGATATTATTTGGACTCTTCATCATCAAACTGGTGAAGCACTTTTCTTACTTGATGTATTTGTTGAAGGACATTGGTTTCCCTTGGGGAAAAGGACAAAGACCTTTTCCATATCCAAAGCTTCTGACAAATTTATGAAGGAACACTTCCATTGGTAAATAAACTAGACACCTCAATTTATATGTTTTAAATCAATTTATAACTGAACTGAACTGAACTGAAGGCATCCTTTATGAATATGTGTACTTACAACACTTTACATGCAAACTAGCAAAACATCATTGAATTTTTTATGTATTGCGATTTGGTTTTCAGCACTCTCATATTTTGCAAATGCTTTCAAGCAACTAAATTTAGATTTTTAAGCAGGTCCCTTTCACCAGATAGGAATCTATTTTAGAATAAGAATATATTCGTTAATGAGTCCATATTAATCATGAAATTTTAACTCCCTCTATTGGAAATGGTTGAATAATATTTTTTCATCAAATGATAGTGGTTTCAAACCATCAAAACATTGGCAAGTACCTGCTTGGACTAAGGTTTTCCATTAAAAAGTCTTGAAGGAAAAATAAGAAGACTTTGCACACATAGTAGCAGTAAGATGGTTAAAAACAAAAATATATTTCATATAGAAAGAAACCGGCTTTCCTAATTTTGATCTCTAATGCATCTCTATTTAAACAAACTTAAGTAAGGACACTTTTTTATTCTATCAGAATATAATATAAAATAAGCAAGGGGGAATATAGGCCATAATATAGATATAACAGTGCCTGTTTTGTTACGGTCTCGTCTCTTTATCACGGTCTGTAATTGGTGAATTGGTGACATACTACACACACCTGTGTTATTGAACTACTCATGATTTCAAGTCTATTTTGAGCTGCTTACAGGGTAATTGAAGGGTGGGTGGGACGAGACTCTTGTCATATAGAAGTATGTGTTGTAAAATGGAAGCTGTGACCATGTGTTGACCATGTCTCCTTGTTTTCTTGGGTAAGACACTTTACTCTAATTGCTCTGTTGTTCATGAGTCCCGTTAAGCCGTTGGTCCCCAGTGCAAATGCTTCTTTTTTGGGGTGCTGCATGTATACAGTGTATATCTGGTGAGTTATATACAGAGCGGTTCTAATTCACTCTTTATTGTCTTTGCCATAATAAATATATCCAAAAGAATCCCAATTTAAATATAATTTTCAGGAAATTAAAAAAAAAAAAGAATTGATCTGGTACTAACAAGTTCTTATTTGTCTTTTTCATTTCTTTTCCTGACCTTATGAACCCATGTATGAATTTGACCTTTACCCTTTGACCTATCATCTGATAGAAGAAGCCATTAAAAACAAGCAAGCATTCATACAGCGATCTGACAAGATCGCCCCCTAGCACCGACAGCGATGACCGGGACGAGGTAACGCTAAATATTGTCAGTGTTTTGTCTGCACCAGAATGCTCACATTCCTTGCACTCTTTAGAAGATCATACAAGAATATTTATCATGTTTTTTTAAAAATATTTTTATGTGTTTTAATGGTTTATATTCACCTTTCTTTATGTTGTTTTGTGTGTTTTGTGGAGTGAACTTGACATGATGAAGTTTCTATTTATTGTTTTTATTAGTGTATCTTCCATTTTGATAAATTTGTATCTTTAACCCACTTGCAAACTTACACAGCCATTTTCCATCTGACAGTACTATGAAGGGCTACTCTATTACTGCTACATGTACTATAGTTCTCAAACCCTTGGGTACTCTATCGTGCAGGAATCTTTCTGTGTTTTATGCATCTCTACCCACATGCAGAGGTACATAATAGGTGCATCATAGTTTTTCTGTAGGTGGCTACAGAACTGCACTTTGTTGGACTTTTCTAAAGGACAATACGAAGGGGTAGTAGCTTCACTTCAGAGTACTTCTGAAGGACTTGTGTGATGCCCTTCAGAATTGTTGGCGTTTATAGAACCTTATGTTGAAGGAAATTAGCTGTGTATTTCTTACTGCATATGATCACTGGCCTGTCCAGGATCTTTTCCTTTGGAGGTTTAAGAGTGGATATCAGAATTAAGCAATGGGAGGGAGGTTGTTAATTAGTTAGAATCATGGAAAAGCTGATTTTGCTTGATTTTTAACAAAGGAAAGCCACCCCTGGACACACCTGTGATGCTCCTTCCAACTGTAGTGTGATACTTTTTCTAATTTTAAAGGCCTACACCGCTATTGTTGTTGGATTTAATTTGTGAACACGTGTCTGTAGCAAATGCGTAGTGGTCTCTGACACAAGCATACATTTTTCAAGATTGTTTCATTTGCACCGTAGCTCAAGACTTGTGAGTACGCGTTCACAAATAAAATCCAGCAACTATAAATTTGATGTTTACTTTGTATGATGAAATGAGTGATGTTGCATACTTGTACAGAGTGGAATCTGGACTTTGTGTGAAATTATAGTTGTCACTGACAAAGTTAGCTAAAAAAAGTGGATTCAGATTCATGGCACTTAGGTACACTTGGCCATGACTTGGCTAATGACAGCTGACAATGGACCAATAAACAATTCGACATACACACTTCAAATGCCAAATCCACACTATCCTATGGAACATCAGTGACAATAAATACATTTTATGCTTGAGAATGAAGAGATTTATACCTGTCGGTTGAAGATAGATGTCAGTATTAACTTTATTTTGACATTTTATGCTGTTTATGTTGTTTTGAAGTACCTCTTATAGCCATGTGTGAGTCTGTATGCAGTGTTTTCTTTGATTGATTTGCATGTTTGTGATTTCAGTATTTCATCCTTGATCTTTTGCTGTGGGTGTCATGTATGAATGTCATTGTTTTGTCTTGTGTTAAAGAGCAGTTATCATATACATATGTTATGTGTTAATTTCTTATCTTTTATTTTCATTTGCAAGTAATTGGTTGTAGTTTTTTTTTTAATTGTTACTTGCAGACTTAGTCCATTAGCTGTAGAAGAGTTCAAATCACAATCTACTGATTCTTAGTCCTGCACTGTTCCATTGACAATTCAAGCTTGGTCTAACACTTTAATATGTCATGAACACACAATAAATAATGAAGCAGCTATTGTATTTATATATAAAAATTGCATTGTAAATATAGCTGCCTCTTCACGGATTGTTTGTTCTTGATGTATTAAGGTGTAAGGTTTGAGCATTTCATAAATACAGGAAATAGAAATCTGACTTCTCTTAGATTAAAATATTGATTAACCCTAACACCAACGAACCTCACAAAATCTCATTCCACAAAATCAAGAAGATAGTCCAAGTCCAAATATGTCACAGACCGGAGTTAGCTATAATCTCGAAAACACTGCCAGGGCAGCGTATACCCATTGGCTTGCATCAGTGAATGTTGGATCGGGATGTGTGAGGTCCCGGGTTCGATTTCAGGGGAAACCACCCATTTTTAGCATGTTCATTTCTGAGGAGTTTTTAACGAAGAGGTGCTTAAAAGTGTAAGGGTTGATAAAGTATTTGCTAAAAGCTTGTAATATAGAATGATGTTTCACAAATCCTTGAATCTTTTCCACTCTCAATGCCTTGTTTGTCACATTGGATCACAAATCAACAGGTAGCCTACTATGATGACTAAACTGGCAGGGAAGACGCGATAATCCACAGACACATGGCTCGTTTCTTAGAACCCCGTAAAGACAATACTTGAATTCACACCATCTACAATACTTGTTTATATTAATCAATCTCTCGCAAGTGTAAATCTTTAACATAACTTTGTTTCACCTTTACTGCACTTTTATATCAGACAGAGTAAAGTCTAAAGTCTATGTTATGTGTTACCGATGGCCTAGTCAGGAAACCTTACTGTGATCAATGTATGTAGTAAGAAGCAAGATCGGGGCTACGGTGTTTATGTAGGATTAATAGTATGGACTATAATAAACAGAGCATATTGTCTGAATCGTGTTATCCGTGCAGTTTGAAGTGAGGTTGTTCCCGAGGCACAATTAGGCTATTGGTTTATTGATTTGTTATGGAGGGGGATGTCAGATAAGGATGATAGATAGTTGCCGTAGTTTTTGGACGGTAGACTTGAAGATGTATGGAATTGACTATGAGTGTGTGAGTATGATGACGGACATGTGGCCTAGATAACAGTATTTTTTGCTTTGTTTATTGTAGTCCCCACATTTTTTCATTTTATATATATTCTTTAATAAAATTATCTATTATAGGTTAATAAATGAGCATTTCATGACCTGAGTGAAATGAGACCAAGTCAATGCACCCGCAGTCAATTTTGATGTGTCTAATTCACAAGTACCGTTGTGGCCGATTGCACTGGATAGCAATCAAAATGTATGTCAAGTGCATTGATTTTGTCTCATTTTACAAACACAATGGAATGCAGATTTATTAATGTAATTCATACACGACAGAAAAATAATATTGTGTCTTTTGTGAAAAGAAATAAAGCCTTTATATGACCATCAAAGTATATAACTTCTCAAAACTAAATAAATCATTACCCGACAAAAACAATGAAACATTTATATGCACTAAACACCCGTCACGCAAACCGGAATGCAACAAGCACAGTACATTGTGAATTCCACTCCACATACTTTATATTCTTGAATTCTGATTGGCTTGGTGTATGAATAGACAATATAACATTGATATAGTCATTTTAACGAGAGCAACTTTAACCAAAAGAAAAAATGTTAGATTTGACATACATGTAGATCATAGCTGACATTGCTATTCAATTGTAAACTTGTATTTCAAGCAAAATTTTATTATGTAATTTCCAACTGTAAAGAAAATAGGAAGTAATTGACTGTTGGTATGCAATACTATCAATAGTATCCACATACTCCGGCAACCGATTGGTAGTTTGACTGACAATGTAGCTATGCAACCAGCCAAACGCTTTTTCTTGCGTACGCACAATTTGACGGAAAATGTAAGATGTGTATTGCTTTGTATTCAATTAATTATTGTGTGCGACTAGAACAAGGTCATTACGTATTCACAGAGTGTTGGTGTAGGCATGGCAATCCCCTAACCTAGCTGAATTTTTAGAGTGCAACTATTCCCGCTTCCTATCTGTACTTTCTATAATTGATGAGCATTCAATTGAATTAATAGCATCCCTGTTACTTGAAGGCCTATGGCAGTTCTCAAATACATTTTGTAAGTCTATGATTGCTGAAATGCCTTAGCACATCATTGATACAAGAAAGTCCCATTAATTATTTGATCACTCACAGATGGAACATTTTATAAAACTGATATAGTAATTTGTAACATTAAAATGGAATTCTTGTTCCTTGTGAATCCAAATTATTTGATGGCCAGAAGGTGAATTAATAAATTTTTGTAGACAAATGTATGTCAGATTTAAACATTCTGCAGAGTATGACTTTCGGTGTTCAGGATATTCCATAAGTAGGGCAAGGATAAGTTGTACTTTTTTGGAGTCACAAATGAAAGCAAACTATCCCAGTAAGGTGTGAGTAACATTACAGACTTGATATTCAAACACATAATTATGTTCCTATTAACAGATTGTTTTGGTACCAAACCACAAAATGTGAAATAAAACAGTGCCATAGTTATGTAAGATTTAGTGCTCCAGACCCTTAATCCATGTACTTTAAGCGCAGGTCACAGACCCTGCGTAACTACCTGTATGGTATACTGGGACTCTGACTGTGCACCTTCCAAAGTCACATCATCTTTAGATGTTCAAGTTCAGTAGTCAAGATTGTTACAGATCAATGCACCATGACATTTGGCTACTAGTGCATGATGTATCCTAGCCTTGCTTCCATACCAATATCCCTTAACTATTGACAGTTGTAAGATTTCAGTATGTCTGTGTTGTTGGCTCATGCGTAAATATATCCTAGCCTATACGTACTAAAAGCCCTTTGGAACCTTGTATCATGCAATGAATTTGTTATCTGAATATCAGCTGAAATGTAAATTTCAGAACTATTTATGAAGCTTATCATGGTCCTGGGCATTGCTCTGTTTAAGCTTCCAATGATTCCAGACAGTACGAAAACGTACTGATTTGTAGGAAATCTCGAAGGAAGTACAAGTAACAGTCCAAGGCTGACTGACTTGTACCTCACATCAGGACTACTATTTTCAAATTTTTTACATGCCTCCTAGGATTAGGGCATTGCACCTTTACATATGTACTCTCTGATAATGCGATGATTTAAAGGCATCAGCCATGATCAAAAATAGGAATATCAATTTTCCTCTGCACTTTATTGATATTATCACATTTTTAGAGAATTCTTCCCTATTCTAACTTATTCCTATAACCATTCTTGCTGAATGTGAGTATTTATTGCAAAGTAGATGATTATTTGTGCTTTTAATTACTACTATGCCAACAAAGTGATAATTCAATGGCAGTATTTCTAAAACTGATCAGTGAATTCTCAAATGAAGACTTCTTTGCACCTATCACAATATTTGTAGTGATGAAGGCATGCCTTTGAATATATGCAATTTTCTTAAAAATATAGATTTATGTTTATATCATCCAGAGCATGCTTTGAAACTAAAAATATAGGTCCTAAAGAATAAAATTTACATAACCTTAATCCACGTAAGGCCAAAAACTATCTCTATAATTACTATATCACAAATAATCCCTATTTTCATGTGTTTGAGCATGATAGTTGAATCCAGGACCCTTCCAACTCCTTCCCAGCAATACCAAGTCACACATTGCTTTGGTAGTGATTCGGTAAATAACCAAACATCTTCTGGTTGTGACTTATTTGGACTTGGGACAATTTACACATAGATTGATTTGTTCAGTTTCTACTGAATTATTTTGTCCAATTCATCAGCATTAGGGTTATAAAAACGTTGAGAGGCAAGGATGAGATTTTTCGTCTATTTTAGTCTTTCCTCGATTCAGATTTAGTATTCATGAGTTTTCTTAACCATGTGGAATTGTAAGTGGCTAATACCTTTAAACCTCTATTCTGCAAATACTCCTGTTCAGATTAGGTTTCCCTTGTAGCTGGACACATACATGATTGTTTCATTTCACAAGGTGAACTTGAAATCATAGTTAATCTGGTATTTATAGTAAATAGTTAGGAATCAAGGTTTTCGAACAGGACTTCCTCAATGATCTGGAGCAAGATAGGTATTTAGCCTTATCCGATATGTTGATTTGTTTGTTTTTCTGTAGATTATCCACAATTTCTCGTATCAGATTGTATATCAAATGTCAGCGACACCCATATTACCCACTTAAATCACAATATACTTTCTTTAAAATTCCTAGCACTTTATGACACTTAACCAAATTATAACAAATGAAATTACATTTTCACTTAATCCTCAATATTGTTTAAACCTCAAAAAAATTGGAATGTAAATGACAAAATAAAGCATGGCGTGCGATGTTTTATTGTACATATCCGAAAGGCTGTCGTATTCAATGCAGATAAAATGTGAGTATTCTCCCGCCCAGCCCTGTGTGTGGGCAAGATAAGTGAGCTCATGTATGCTACAGTGTGATCAGTTCAAAATCGGCAAGAATTGTGGCGCTATTAGTATAGATCGCAATATATCAAGATAATTCTATTTCAAGCCAGATCAGATTAATATGCGTACAATATAGCTTCAAGTTTACATTCCTACTTTCATAGTAGCAGGGTTCTAGCCAGGCAACTTTTCTAATAATTGCTCATTTTTCTATCAATTCTTCATTGATTTTTCAACTTTTGAGCCTTGAGTGCCTGATATTTTGACTCAAAATCAACTTGAGTTCCGGTCGGAAATTATGAGTGCCGGGTAGGCCCACTTGGCGTAGCTAGATCTAGGACTCTATGCAAGTTAATATTTGAGAGAGATTTCTGCTAGTTTGATACTGACTTTAACATGTAGTTAATGTTTAAACTTAATTTTGAACAGGAAGAAGAAGTACAACTTATGTTGTTTATGGGTCCCCAAGTTCTGAAATATATCATTTTTGATTTTTTAAAGTTCAGAGTTAATTTCGAACCAAATCAAATTTAGTGCATGTTGCATGAGTAAGCATGGTAATGGCAATAAAATGCTTATTGATGAGGTTCTATGCGTGTAGGGCCAGTCAATCTTCTCCGCTCCTTACATGAAGTTGGGCAAATTTTTCATGAGATATCGTCATCCTTTGGCTGTCGGTCCCATGTACAGAAGAGGTGCCTGTACATGTTATCACCGGCAGTATCGCATAGTGTAGAGTAATCCTCCCCTGTTTGTTCCCAACTCTGTTTCAGTCAAAATTCAATCATCAAAATTGGTCAAATGCATTTATATGTACTATCAACACAACACAACAAAGAAAGAAAGATATTTGTAATAGTTGCCATTTCTCATAAATTTGCATAAATCACTATATAGCGTCCAGTCTTGGGTCAGTGGCTATTGAAATGGTGCTTACATCATACCGTCACCTGAAAAACCATTTAAAGAGCCGAGCCACTGACATACGGAAGACAAATTGTGGGTATTGTTTTCCGCATCGAGTGACAATGTATTAAATAAATTTAACATTTGGCATCCATTGCAGATACATCTTTCTTGCACACTTTCTTTTTCACACACAGAATAGTTGAGTAGTAAGTATCAGCTACAAAAATCCAGCTTTTTGTCTAAGAAATGATGAAGACCGTGCGGTGAACTCAAGTTTTCTAAATTCATCAAACTTTAAATCTTACCCTCGGAAGGCCAAATCAGTTGAGGCAAAGTACTCAACAATTTGAATTTCAGTGAATAAATCAGGCCAAATCAGTCATTTCAGATCCAGACATTGATAATGGAATAATATCTGGGGCAGTTTAAGAGGTTTTTGTATTGTTGTCATTTTTCTCTGTTTTCCATTTTAGTTGCAGTTTGCTAAAGCAGCTATTCATCTGAGTTGGTCTGTCATTTTATCCTGGACATAGATTGTGTTGATATCACTAGTGCATGATATCTCACAAATTTCAAATGAGCTGAAACTTGAATCAGTTTAACAAACAAATGATTTCTGTTTATTTATTTATTGATATCTTTATATATAAAGGATAGCCATATCAGTGATCAAACGCTGATTTCCACAAGGGCCCTCTGAAATTTTGACTGAAATGGGGTTGGGAACAGTCAGGGGTAGAATAGTGTACTCATGATACTGACTGCGATCAAGCTTAGCGATACGCTGGGTATCTTTGTCCCATATTCAAAGAATTCCTAAGTGTTTTCATATTTCTTACATGCTATAAGTGTAAGGGACTTACCTCATTAGCAATGAATGTTGTTATGTAACTTTACTATCTTCAAAATATGTTACCGATACTAGACATGCAGACCTACAACTGACCTTTGTTATTGTAACCAAACAGGATCTTCAGATTCACTAACAATGTACAGTAGATAACAACTAGTCCCACCTACCCCCTCCTAAAGTATTTGTTCTGCTTTGAATGTTCATAACCGATTCAAACCCAGGAGAATTGAGCTGAAAGTGACCTCTTTACAGTTGAGTAAGAAAACTGCATTGTAATCCTGTGTATGAGTGATGTTGATATCCGTGAGGGATGTTGCTATAATTGGATGGTAAGACCCTAATCATAACATGGATGTACTAAGAGAATGTCACAGATGAAAGTTCCAGTGGGACTTCAGTGAGTTGAGGTTGGAGTATGTTGGGATGGGTACAAATTATTTCATTGTATCAGATTTGGACTACTAGGGGAAAACAATAAGGAAGTGACCACCTTATTCGGAATGTGGGTTATCTTATGCACAACCATTGACCATACAGGTTCAAATCCTGACCAATGACTTTAATTTTTAAGAATACATAAATGACTCGAACTGTTGACCTATTCATTTTGAGTCCCAAAATTGATGTGTAACTCAAAGCGGCATGTGAAATCAAGAAAGGTGTCTAAAACCAACACCTATGGCCACCCATAGTTTGACGTCACAACAAACTAGGACAGAGATTTGGAAGCTTGTGTGGCCTACGGGAACAGCACGGGTATAGACACCATTATGAGTTTTACACAAGCTTTTGGGAATTTTAGACACCTTTTCATTGAAATAGACACCCTTATCAATTTTGTAGACAAATTTCTCTTGTTAACACCTTTTCGACACATACGGCCCATATACTGGACCTCGCCTGCTTCGCTCTTCACGTGATAAGACAAGACTAAATGTACCACATACAAAACGCAGCTTTCTCGACCAGTCATTTTCAGTTGATGGTCCCCGTTTATCTCCCCCAGCATATTCGTGAGGCATCCACGCTCACTGGTTTCAAGTCTCTTCTTAAATCTCATTTGTTTCCTCATGATTGACATTCTGGTTTTGATGATGCCTTTTTGTTATTATCTGTAGTTTAGGATTGTAATTGTTTGTAGTTTGTAGTTTTAAGTTAAATTGTCATGCGCTTTGAATATTTTTGATAAGGCTCATTATAAGTATTGTATAAGCCTTTTAGAAGAATGGCCGTCACAAAAGGAGAGGACGCTATTCCAAATGGGTAAAATTAAGATAACAATAGGAGAGGGCGTACTTTGGTTTGGGTAAAACCTGGGAAACACAAAAGATGTTTAGTCGAGTGTGCAATGTCAGCCATACCTCAAAAAGGCTTATGTATATATGCATGTAGTTTGACGTTTGGAGGCTTCATATAAATTGAGCTTTACACATTATTGATGTCACATTTGACCTATTCGACAAGTGTTATAACTGCAAATGCATTCATATCACATCATAACTTGCATTTGGACCTAGGATCTAGACAAGATTGGTTGGTTGAACCATTCCCTTTTGTGATGTTAATGAATATCATATGAAATAGTTGGGTGCTAGAAGTTACATTTTAATCTATGTGGAAATGGTGTATATTTTTCATGTGATAGTTATAATAGTTCATATCAATTGACCTATATTCATGCAGTAGCAATGGATGAGGAAAAATGCCCAGCGAAACTAATTTAATTCATTTATTACAATCTTAAATAAGCTATCGTGGAAGTGAATTGGTCACATGACTGATCACGTGATATCCTGATATATTAAAAGTAGGTTTCACTGGAATAGTTCCTTATGGGTGGAATTAAATTTGCAATAGGTATTGGTCTTATTTGTAGAGGTCATGGTATTTTCTTTTTGGCTCAAAAAGAATCTTGTATTCTCTTAACTTTTTTCTATGTGTTAAAGCTCAACAGAAGAATCAATAAAACCACATGACTGATCACATGATCACCTAATTCGTGTACAATTTGCCAATTGAACGGTTCCGGTGAAAGGAATGTGATATGCATCTAATAAGCAGGCAAGCAAACAGTTAAGTCACATGACTGATCACATGATCACCTAATTGGTGTACAATTTGCCAATTGAACGGTCCCGTCAGTGGAAGGAATGTGATGTGCATCTAATAAGCAGGCAAGCGAATGGTAAACTCACATGACTGATCACATGATCACCTAATTGGTATACAATTTGCCAATTGAACGGTTCTGATGGAAGGAATGTGATATGCATCTAATAAGCAGTCAAGTAAATTGTAAAGTCACATGACTGATCACATGATCGATCACAATTTGCAAATTGAACGGTTCCTGTGGAAGAAATGTGATATGCATCTAATAAGCAGGCAAGCAAACGGTAAAGTCACATTACTGATCACATGATCACCTAATTGGAATACAATTTGCCAATTGAATGGTTCTGGTGGAAGGAACATGAAATGCATCTAGTAGGCAGGCAAACAAACGGTAAAGCCACATGACTGATCACATGATCACCTAATTGGTATACAATTTGCCAATTGAACGGTTCTGATGGAAGGAATGTGATATATATCTAATAAGCAGGCAAGCAAACGTTAAAGTCACATGACTGATCACATGATCACCTAATTGGTATACAATTTGCCAATTGAACAGTTCCGGTGGAAGGAATGTGATATGCATCTAATAAGCAGGCAAGCAAACGGAGGTGAGTGGATTGATCCTATTACTAGGCAACACTAGGAGAGCAGTAACGGAGGCATTCTAATCAAAACTTCCTCTCTGCACCAATACTAATACATAGTGATGGACAGGTTCAACGGGAAAAATGCGTGTAATTTGTGATGGAAAATCCAATTTCTGTCATTTCTGATATTAAAGACTTAATGAATTAGGGCTAAGAAACCACAGCTTTGTAGAGATCAAGAACGGGCATTCCCGAGAGATTTTTAGCGAGTTCCCGTTTGTATTGCATGCCGGGTTGCGCTTACTTAATTCAGTCATGTATAGGCCTTCTTGACCTTGCTGTATCACACTAGTATGTTGAATCACTGTAGGTTTGAAGCGAGCAGCTTGCTGAGGCTTTTTGAATATGCATCAGGTCTATGTAAGTTAGATTTCTATTTATTTAGTTTGTTGACATATTTTTGATAGGATTATGTGTGAATTTATTGTCTCGCTTGTTTCTATAATGTGTCACAGAAAGTGGACCATTTTAACAAGTTATTGGCACCTTTGTGCGGTTTACATTGATTTTGATTCTGATCTCAGGATACTTATACAGTATTTTGTATGCTACTAAGTTTCTGTGATTAACACTGTGTGACAATTTACTATAGTGGAACCCCCTTATCATGAAATCTGTGAGGTCACTCATTTTTGGTTTGCACAAACATCACTTATTACTTACCATTTCAGCGCGGGGCTTGAAAGTCAATTTGTGTTATCAGGGTTATTAATTTCATGTTAAAGAGGTTCCTCGGTATCTCACTTTGATTTTGATTTGATGTGTAGTTATTATATGACTCTGTTTAGTTTGTTATTGAAGTTCAATGTGTTGCATGTTTTAGAATACAGACCAAACCGTGCTTTTTCTCCACACAAAAGTTTTCTGTCCAATCGTTTGGTATTGATGTCAAAACTTTCGTAGTAATGTATAAACACAATACAGCCACCTCAGAAAATTAGCCCAAGAAACAATGTTATTTTGTATTTTCCATAGCATCAATTATTTGGTACTGGTTACTTTTTATTCCATACAATTTCTTTGATGATGTCACAACCACATACTTGGTTGGAAAACTTTTGTGTGGAAGCCAATTATGGTTTGACCCGGAGAATAATGCTTTGTGCTATCCATATCTGTAGTGAGAAGGTAGTGAATTTGAATCATTTTTATGTACGACATATAGATGAATATAGATGAATTATATTCTAAAATTTAAAAGTAAGATTTGTGATAATTCTCTATATATTGCGTAAAAGATAAATATGTGATATATTACTATCTGAATGTATCAGGTTCCATACACTAAATCTAGAATTGTACTAAAACTGTACTACAATGGTGCACTATTGTGCACCACAGGAATGTTGTATTGGAATAGTACTTGTTTTTTACCAGGGATAACACCTATGGCTAGATGTTGGTAGGCTGGTATATGTTCAAACTTGAAAAAGTGTTATGAAGCGATTTAGTGGTGTGCCACCTTAATAGTTATCCTAGTGGTGTGCTACCTCAATAGTTACCATGTATATATTGTTATTTGTTCCTTTTGACGCTATTTGTGCATCATCTACATCAACTATATCTACTGTGTGCAGTGGGAACCTCCCTGACTCATTAAATGTGATAGTTATTTAGTGGTGTGCTACCTCAATATAGTTACCATGTATCTATAATTCTTTGGTCATATTGTTATTTAGGTGTTCCTACCTATGCCTTCATCTTGTGGCACTACATGTACATCTTCATCAACTTTATCTACTGTGTGCAGTGGGAACATCCCTTACTCAGTAAATGTGATAGTTATTTAGTGGTGTGCTACCTCAATATACTGTAGTTACAATGTATCTATAATTCTTTGGTCATATTGTTTTAGGTGTTCTTACCTATGCCTTCGTCTTGTGGCGCTACATGTACATCTTCTACATCAACTTTATCTGTATCTATAATTCTTTGGTCATATTGTTTTAGGTGTTCCTACCTATGTCTTCGTCTTGTGGCGCTACATGTACATCTTCTACATCAACTTTATCTACTGTGTGCAGTGGAAACCTCCCTTACTCAGTAAATGTGATGTCCGCATGGAGTTTGTCTGATAGCAAGACAAGATATGACATCAGAGTGCCTCAAAACAGGTGCATTAGTGCATCATATCTATATACGTCATTTCTTGGTTGACCATTATTATATAGATTTTGGATATCCTGACCGGAAGTCAATCTCAACCTAAATTAGAGATATACGTTGCTGTTAGCACTTTTGCATTTGAAGTCTTAAAAGCCACTCCAAAATGTGAGTGTGCATGGTGTAGGGCATAATTCTCCTGCAATCTGGATAAAACCTAGCATGGCTGTTTTTGATTTTGAAAATCATGCAACAAAGTTTCAAGTTGTCTTCTTTTGTACAGAATGTGATAAAAACAAATGCACTGCAAAGGCTTCAAATAACCTTCATCTACAAAGCCAAGATCAAATTCTTGTAATATGCAGTAGCTTAATCCTTAAAAAAACCCAATTTTCCTCTTGTTTCTTGAATTTGCATCCCACAGCCATTCTAACAAGTACACCATCAATACATTGTAGTGTGGAACTCAGGACAAATTGATTTCTGGTTAAGAAATCTTGAATTCTAGTTGAGGCATCTAAAATCTGTATTGATTGGTATATCTATATCATATGGTCCTTCACAAACAAAAGCATTTAGTAAAGTTATGAAAAAATTATGAACTGTGATATGATATATCTTTTCTTGTACTGCAGACAAACTTGATTGTGGAATATTGTTTAGAATGTATTGTGAATTTCCATTTTTGTTTGTTGAAATGTTAGAGTGGTATACAATTTCCCTAGATTTTAGCTTAGGGACCAATAGTTCTAGACTGTTGCCACTCCAGAACAACAGCAACTAGCTGGAACTTGCACTTTTGGCATTCAATTGCTGGTTGCAATTTTTGCATGTCAAACGTTTGGAGTGTGAATAACAAGTTAGATGTTGATATTTAGTTATCATTTGTATCGGATCTTCTGTTTTATAGTCTTAAACATCTAAGGGGTTAATCATGATAAATGTAAAAAAATTACCTACAAATCCATGAAAATTGTACTTTTTGGGTAGGTAACTTCAGCATTAGCTGAAGGATCAAAAAAGTCCTTCAATACCTAAGCCACAACTGCCATGGCTGTATGACCTTTTCGTTTTGACTGTCATTATTATTTCCAAGTACTCCCTTGCAAAAAGTAAATTTCTATTTGGTTATTTTTTCAAGAAATATTACCACTACATGTAAAACTCTCTGTATATGAATCTCTAATTGATACTGTGAATAAATATATCCTATGAGTAAGTTTTGCATTTTGGATGTTTCCTCAATTTTATGTAAGAAACCACTGACCTATATGTGAAAATAAATGTGGTGTAAAATAAAGTTAATAGATAAAGATGATATTTTGTGCACCTGCAAGAACCACGCCCAATCCCACTATGTAACCCCTGCACAAACACTCAGTCTATGACTCAAAAAATGTCATCTTCTATTGTTTCTATAACGAGCTTTTTGAGCGAAACCACAGCTTGCAAAATGATCACGGTTTTGGGACAAAATTTATGTACAAGAGATACAACTACTGACAGTTAAAGTGAATGCTTCATATAGACATTATTCTGTATATACGAATGCTTCCTATAACCCTAAACCCTGGGAAAAGAAGATATCAGGACCTTCCCATCATGCCTTGCTTCCAATAGGGTATTTTGCCAAAAGGGAATTTGGGTTAAGGTTTGCTAATTGTGCTGTGTTTCATCACTAAAAGCACTTTAAAAACCTTATAGTGAGAATATCTCATATGTGAGCTGCCAAACTAACAAAAGTTTCTAATTGTATGTAATATATACAGTTCAAAATAAATAAGTCTCCCCTAAGGAATATTGATTTTTGGGGAAAAACAATAAGGACCTGTAATTTATTTCAAATTGTAAAATGAAGGCTAGAATGATACAAATTCAATGTGCACTAAAGTTTTACATAACACTTAACCTTCTTCTTCAAATGTTGCCATTTTCGAAATTTCATGACGTATCAAATGTTGCAGTTTCTTGTATTGGAATATGACAATTGAGGACATTTTAATTCTAAGAAAAAATCACAAGTTATCATTATTTAAAATGGTAAGCACTTGTGGGGATAAAAGAGGAAGGGGCTTGTTCATGGTTGAATGAACATAACTTACGGGTTTATGGTTGAATGAACGTTAAGTGAAAGGTAAATTAAAAGTAACATATGCAGTAACTGTGCTTTTAAAAGTGTTTTACGATTTTTTTTCTCATGACAATTAATTTCTGCTCTTAAAAGATGTTCAATTGGAAACATTAATGTAATTCAATCAAGAAAATTAATGTTTCACTGTTTCCTATTCATCTTGATTTTGAAGAAATGGAAAACTCCTTAGTGCATCGTTTTGCTTTGTTTAAGCCACCTGAGATTTCTACAGCAATTAGAGACGTTTTAAAATTTTAAATTCAAATACCTGATGTTCATTCAATCGTGAACAAGTTCTTTACTCTTTCATTAACAGAGGTAACAAACATTTGAATAATGTTTACTCCGAAGTAGAGTTAAAAGTTTTCAATACATTCATATACAGAAAAATTACAACTTTTGATTCGCCATGAAATTTCATAAATGCTAACTTTTCAAGAAAAATGTTTCCTGTTGTGTGAAACTTTTTGGCACACTGAATTTGTATCATTCTAGCCTACATTTTACAGTGTGGAAAAAATTGAAAGGGTTAAAATGATTTCTAGAAAAATCAATATTCTTTAGGGGGACTTATTTCTTTTGAAATGTATATTTAACTGATTTAACAGAAGTTTGTCAAGGAATACCAGGAGAACATTGACATGTGATTTTCAGCATGCATTCATTAATTTGTGTAACTTTGATGTTGTTTTCTAGCATTTCTGTGTATATTTTTTAATTTCTTGAAGCACCAACATATCTGTTATGCATTTGTCTTTCGCATACTAGATGGCAGAGTTACAGCTGTTTTGCACAAACCTAGATGTATGATTATTTTGTGCACCTATTTAAGTTGAGTTCCAAAAAAATAACATTGTTTTACTGCTGCTGACCTAGAATGAAGAAACCATAGAGCTGACGTGTTTTTCTATACACTCCACAGATAACTTGGTCAATCGAGAGTGCATTGTACATTCCAATTTAATCATCCAACTTAAAATACTTGCTCTCTGAATGATTAGGATATAAAAAATTACTATTCTCACCAACCAACCATAAGAAAGCCATTGTTCAGTTGGTATAAAGACAGCAATTCTTAAAAAATTTAACTATAAAATCATGAAAAAACATCTTCTTCACCACTTTCAGCCAACATTACGTGAAAAGTACTTCCAAAAGAGATTACAGGCTTCCAAATTCTAACCCATATTCTCTTATTTCATCTGAGTAATATTTATGGTGTCTTCATCTCTAGCAGTGCAGGTTTTAATTTTCGGGAAATTAACTTTGTTCTGTTTTTGTTTGAATTTCAGACGGAGGTGCTAGTTTTCACCGAGCCTCCCAATCGCAAACTCTTCTGTTTACTATGCAAGAAGGTCTTCAAGGATCCAGTTATAACAGTGTGTGGGGTAGGTAGCTATTTGGATGTAGGCCTATGCTACATGTCCCTTTTAAAACCTATGTCCCTATTAGAAGACTTATTGTTTTTGGATTTAATTGTGAACATGTCCCCAGAGTCATGAGCGCACACACGAACAAAACAACCTTGAAATTGTATGCTGGCATCAGAGACCACTGCGTATTTGCTATAGATACCCGTTCACAAATTAAATCCAACAACAATAGTAGATTTTAAGAAGTTCTCCATTTAGTTCAACATAGGTTTGACAATGCTATATTTAAGTTTTCCCAAAAAAGTAGTTCTGTCAATTTCAAAATAAGAAGCAATTCATCTGCTTACTAGCTGCCTATAAACAAATTTTGCGTGTGTACTTGTGTCATAGTAGCTCTACATTAATAACTTAATAAGTTGATCCAACGGAGGAAAGCTCCCGATGATGACTGCTATTTGAGATGATTCGACTGTTTTTATACCACGTATGGAAGTGATTCATGATCAATTAGGCAATTGATTTTATCATATGGTCATTTTCCTGCCGAAATGCCAAAGCTGTTTTTTTTTAATATTTTTAAAATGATATTAAAGTGTTTTTTCCCTTTAAGCTGACATATCCAAGAATGATTTCATAAGTATAAGATTAGTTTTAAAAATGATATCTTTTTAAGCTGACATATCCAAGAATGATTTCATAAGTATACGATTAATTTTTACAGTTAGTAACAGATTATATTAAATCAAAATAATTTAATTCTGGAAATTACATAAATTGCAGAAAATGATTTGATTTAGTTTAATTCTGACTCCTTAATGCTTGAAAACTATGTCAGTCCAAATACACATCACACATAAATGTCCTGTTTCCCCTTGTGATTTGAACCCCTGATCCCTTGAATCCTGATCCAATGTCCAGCGGCACCACAACTCAGGAGCTCTCAATACCTTGCAAACTATTAGGGACTGTTATAGATATTTTTTTTTATCCAAGAACAATTATAGACTGGAACTTGTTGCCTGACAATATTGTCAATATAATTGAACATACTCATTTTAAAATCACTTGGAAAAACAAACCACATGTACCTAAGCAAAGGAAATAAACAAGACTTAACAACATTCTGCATGCGCACCCAACCTGGTCGTTTTAACATAGTACCACATCACGATCAAGATCAAGACCAGCTATTGCAAGTCATCGAATATGGCCTACACCCATATATGTCCCTCGCCTATGACGTATAAGGACTTGAGCGAATTTCTTGATTTTTGCTTGTTGGATAGAGGTGGGTTATGGCTAATCTGTTATTTACTGTAGGCCAAACAATAAATTATTGGACAGTGTAAACAACAATCCAGATTGCAAGGCCACATTGTTTGTGAATATGACTGTACCTTGGATATTTGTTTACATTTTTATTTTGCCTATTGAATCAAATAACAAATTTCATATAAATCTGGTCAACTTGACATGCATTTTTCAATGGCTACCATATCACTCATCATCCAAGGGGCGTCAGAAGACCATCCACTGATCTTCTTATCTTTTGTTTGCTTGCTGATCCGTGGTGGTGTTGAAAGGCCATGTGAAAGACCTGAAGGAAATTTCTTGATCTCCATTCTTCAATTCATGATGACTGCCAGAAGTTATAATTGTTGAGTCTGTGACAGTAGTATGTCGTGAATTCTAAATGGCCAAAACATGGTTGGGATCAGTCAGGGGTAGAATACCTTGCTCTTTACTACACTGACCGTGATTCTGAACATGGCTAAAATGTCACTGAAGGCTGGCAATCTCTCATGAAATATTTTCCTAACTCTAATGGTGCATTCAGAGTCCGACGATTCCATCGCATAACGTCTTCCAATACGCAGTTTTTACATGCGCTATACATAGTGCGCTTTAACTTTTTAAGACTGCATATCGCTAGACGTCGAGCGATGTTGCAGTGATGAAATCACTTTACTCTAAACGCCCAATAAGGACTAAGGTTGAACCGATGGTTCATTTCCTTACCAATACGATATGCCGATGTTTTATATCTGTCACTTTGCCGATACGATATATGTTACCGATGTTTTAGTGTATCATCAGCTGATCAAAAACGTGGCCTAGACTAGGGCTAGTCCACGCTTTTAGTGCATCATCAGCTGATCAAAAACGTGGTCTAGCCCAGCTAGGGCTAGGCCACACTTTTAGTGCATCATCAGCTGATCAAAAACGTGGCCTAGCCCAGCTAGGGCTAGGCCACGCTTTTATCTGTCACCTTGCCAAACATCGGTAAAGTTCATCGGCAAAGACAGGTTACAATGTTTTGCCGATAGGGTGTAATATCGGCCCGATACGATGGCCGATACGATGCATCGGTTCAAGCTTAATAAGGACTTAATGTGAGGAGCGGAGAAGATCCAGTATATCGGACCCATTGTTCCAAAGTCAGATTAATGTCTAAACAAAGACTCAAATATTCTGCTCTGGCAAGTGCCCCTCACCCAGAATCAAACCCGGGCCCGATGCCCATAATGTGAGATCTTTAACCACTACACTATTGATGAACAAGCTAACAGTTGATTGGTTTACCTGTTGATGTTCTTTGAATGAGGATTTATATGCTAGCTGTTAAAAGATGTGCGTCCAGTTGAACAGATTTATTAAAAAAATGCTATTTGTATACAACCTAGATAATTAACAACACTTATTAATACAGTGACAGTTGCATTGGTTCTCCAGTGGAGTTTTATAAAGAGAAAAAATCCTTTAAAATTGTTCGTTTTAAGGAGTTACAATCTGGATATTATTAATAAAGTTTAGATATGAACTGAATTTATGCAAACTACATGGTAATTGGCAATTGACCCCTTGCTGCTAAATGATTATTCCCACATCCACTCGTTACTCAAAAGGTGTAACTTTCACAATGAAAAAAGATACAAATAGCGACCCGTTTTACCAAGTTAATGTAAAGGGTTTCATGTCCTGACACAACAGGCCTCAGCTAGTGAAGGATGTACGGGCAGAATAGTAAGCCGCTTAGCTAGGGATTTCCTGCAGGCATAGAATATAGGAAGCCAACCTCAACTGATATGAGCTATATGCTTTACTACATATCCATACATCTCTGGATAGGTCCTTCTTATATAAGATAAACTTAATCAAAACTTCCATAAAGTTATGAATTTTAATGAGTTAAGTCTGTGACATTGAAATCCAGTGCATATAACAAACAATAAAGCCATTTGTCATGTGGTTAGTGCATATCATCTCTGTTCATTGAAATTTCTTTGACTAGTCTTTGCCGTGATTACGTGCAGTATGTGCAGGAATCATCACATCACATCAGAGATATGAATGAAAAACTAGCTAGCACCGAGAGATGAAAATCAACAAGCTCTTTAAAAGTACGATGTTGCAACAAGGAAACACTCAATCAAATTTAACTATACTTGATCACATTCACAACATTTTGACTTTGGTTTGAAATCACTTTATAGAATCCTTGAACACTCAAACACAATTGTATACCATAATGCATAAATTCAGAATTTCTATAAAATAAGCGAGGGAAGAAAGTAACTCCATATTTGGTTTTATGACTGAAAAATTGAACTTTTCACATTTTCGCACAAAGTGATTATTTCCGCAACCACCTGTTACTTCATAGATGTAACTTACTGGATGAAAAAAGAAACCAAATTTGACACAAATGTACCAAGAAGATGTCAGAGTATCGCATCCTGACACTATAGGCCTTAGCTAGTGAAGGATGCCGGGCAGAATTGTGAACTGCTTAGCGAGGGATTTCCTGCCGGCTTGCAGAGTCAAGAAAGCCAACCACAAACTGATATAAGTTCAATTGGTTACTAGAGCTAAGAGCACTTTTTGAAATCAGTTTTCCTTATTTGTGGACCAAATGCTTCAACCTTGTACTGGTGAACCTATATAGGCTTATAGCTATTGAACCAATATAATAAAATTACTATGATTCACAACAATCCTATTCAAAGATTTTAGAGAATTTGCGTTTTTGTTTTTAAATTGTGTTTTATTATGCTTTTGTAAAGTTATAACAGACTTTCAGATTGTAGTTTGTATGCTTTGTAGCTTTGGTTACTGTTTATGAAGTTTTCATTGTCTTAATGTAAAGCATTATGTGTGTTCTCCAGCTACATAATGACTCCATTCAAATGTGCTTCAACAACTCACTGTATCTCTTTATACAGGAGCGTACCGTTGTTGATTCGTGATGAATCCACAGTTGATATTCAAATTAGGTGGCTAAAGACACCCTCGCACGAGGATGCATCGTTGTTGATTCGCGATGAACAACTCTGTGGCGTGTTTGAATACCTAAATCAATAAATTTATGGCTACTACCAATGTGGGTCTCTTTTGTAAATAGGTTTATTTAATTTTTTCGAGTGTTTTTGCAAGGACCAAACCTATAGATACCCTCCTCTATGTATATGAAGTCGTTTTTGAGTGAAATGCATCTTCTTTATGTGGACCAAAAATTGATCCGCATAATTTTGTTTATCCTCATATAGGCAGTTAATATACTCTCAAATGTCTATATAGCCATAGTTTTATAGCAGAAACTTACTCTTTGGCTAATTGTCTTTCATGTTAACATAGAGTCTCCATCAAAATTTCATAAATATTTTTATTATATCTATTATATTAAGCCTAAATTCTAATCATTTTTATTCTGTTTTCTTACAGCATACTTACTGCCGGTCATGTGTAACATCAATCCAATTTGGTGAGTACTCATCAAAACTTGTTGCCTAATGCACTTGTCGGTAGTGTATCTGACCCCCAGGTACCCCGGTATTATCAGGGTACAAGCTGGGTACTTGTTGCGATAGTGTGGGAATGTGTTCCTTTAAGGGAACAAATATATTAGAGTTCCCTGATAGTGATCACATACCTGAGGGATGGACAAAACAACTGACAAGGGCATGAATTACAAAAGAAATTATTACCCCTTGTGTCCCATTGTATTATTGCAATCATTAAATTTCCGGCAAATCAAATCTGCAGGGTGCGTACAATGAGAGCGTGTGTGACTGTGCATCGATAACAAAAATGCAATGCGCGTGTCTTGATTGGTTGTTTGATGCGGCGATCGCATGAAAAGAAAGTCTTTCCCATTACTTGAGGTTTTACACTTGTTTAACTCCACACATTTTTTGTGTTCAAAATTTCATGACTTGTACGAAATTTAATGATTTCAATAATAAGTTTTTGTAGTACCGTTTGGAAGTGTTTTCCATCCTTTTTACTGTCATATCAAAATATGAATGTGCACTGTCATGGTGAAAGAAAACCTCAAAAGGTCAGAGCTCCTTTTCAGATCAATTTTCAGATCAATTATTAGTACTCATCAATATCAATGAAACAATGCGATAAATAAATGAAATGAAACAAAGGAAGAAATAAGAAACCGCAAAATGCTGTTCAAGTTTACTCTACACGCTATTGGAAGAAAAGTCTGTTTCCCTTTTAACCTTCTACTGAAAATGGGCCTGACAGAAAGAAAGCGAGGGAATTAAAACATGGGTTGTTGGTACTCTGTTCTTCCTGAAGATTCATCTTGGATCAAAATAAATATCCGTTTTGGTCTCTGATGTGCTAAAATATCTTGACATTTGAAAGTCTTAAACCCCTGGTAGGGTCAGTCATGTTAGCCATGATCATTTCCAGTTTCCCGTAAAAAGGGTTTATTTTGAAAGCTTGTTCACAAACAGAAATGTACCGCAATATTTTTAAAAGGGGTACTTTTTAGTACTTTTTATGACTGTGTACTTGATAATTAAAAGAAAGGGTATATAGTGTTTATTGTGGGTTGTGGAAAAAATAACTTTGATATTTTCAAAAATTGGACAACAATTTGATACTCCTATTATTTGTTTTCCTCATTTTAAA
>JXSR01S011217.1:1619-27402 GCA_000969725.1 Ophiothrix spiculata
TTAGGTTAGAGCCTGCACATATGTATATCATTTCTTCCTTTCGTTTTCTTTTACTTTTCAATCATGATTTTGTTCACTTTTTTCCCAAATCTGCTATAAAATTGAAAGAAAACTGCTAGCACCTATAATTTTGAAACCGCTAGGATTATGGCATCTAAGATTTTTTTGCAAGCCTTCATGCTTGATGCTTGATCATGCGGACCAAACCGTCGTAAGAATTCTATGGATCCAAGAATTTTTAATCAAGGGAGCGCCATTTTGGCAGGCTCTTGGTGTCCTCTCATAGTCTCTGTAAAAATAATAGGCTAAAACAGGATAGAGCTATTTCAAGATTTTTTGAATATTTATACTTGAAAGTCACCAATTAGCAACACAATTTTGATTTTCAAGGAGAAAATGTTTAAATGTAGTAAAGGTGGTTTAAGTGACTAAGTCAAGCGCAGCTCGCTAAAATGAGAGAGACTACATGCTGACTGGGCCTCTCCTTTGAATCTTACCAATGTTTAATAGACATATCAAATAATTAGTTAGAATAATGTCTTTCTGATTCAATCTGCAATCAGATGTTTCTTATTCTTATTCTAAACCAATCGGCAATTTTGTAACACAGCCCTTAATCAACAATGCAACGAGGTATATCAATGTTTGTTTTATTCCCTCGCTCAATTTCAAATTAAATTGAATTGTTACCTTTGTTTTTTAATTATTTGAAGATCTGCCTTTTCCTTCAAAACTACATACACTAAATATCACATCAATTTAAATCCTTGCCTATTTCTTTTCAACAAAGCTGGCATAAAAGTTTGGCAACAAAGGAGAGACCAAGATCTAACCAACTCAGTGGCGATTAGTCGCAAAACACTCCTAGATGACTAATATCTCAATTAAATTTTCAGACAAATCAAACTTCTTATTATTTCCTTTAAGCAAAAACAAATTGAACTGCTATTTCTCTCATTAAAAACAATCAATTTGTTATCATACGTTACACCATAATGCAATTAAAACAAATACTACAACGATTCACGCATTATTTCACTTATAAGTGCGTAAATTGAATTTTTCATGATAACACGTTATGAGGAGAAAAGTTACCCCAAGTTTGATAATTATTATTTCTCATGTTGAGACATGTAACCTTGTGGACAATCAAATCACTGTCAACTAACAACCTGCAACTTGCAATTGGCATTTCTTCTAAAGTTTCTGACAAATCAAAATACATCTCAAGAAATTCCAACACAAGAATTCAAGAAATATTCTGATAACTTTCATACCAAATTCCAAGATCTTTCCCATTTTTTGACAACTCCAAGAATTGTCTTGAATGTTTTTCTCAGTAATTGTCAAACCCTCTCTCTATCTTGGTTGAGAAACTTAACCCTAACTGACCACACAGGATTTTCTGTTTCTAGCCTATCTCCTCAGAAAGGGAGGGGTGAAAAAAGCATGGTTTCACCTGGATTCAAAACCAGGACCTCTCGCTTCCCAAACCCAGTATGCCATTAGCAGGCCACGATTCTGTTGCCATATATAACCCCCGTCTATGACGTATTTGGACTTAGCGCATTTTAGGTGATTCCAATAATGAGATTCTGTGAGATCATGGTCAGTTCTGAGTTAGAAACTCCAAGCCAAATATTCTACCCCAGATTGAAGTAGCAGGCTGTGGATGATTTAGGATTTTGGCCGATGGGAAGTTATGCCCAAAAGGATTTTTTTTTGGGTTTTAAATTCTAGACTAAGAAAAAACAAGTTAATACCTCTGTCGGGGTTGTTTTGGTTACCGTTTGTCAGTCCAGTCCAACTGCCTTCAATGTTTACTGGGTTGCCAGTATATTGCCCGTACCATCGATATCATATCCCACAATGCACTAGTGTGATTCAAATTTTGTTTTATTTTAAATTTTGAAAAACATAGGGTCCCAAAATGAAAATTGATTTTTTGGTCTCATCTGAAAGATTATATTATAAGCTTTAAAATGACATTTTGCTTTTAGTTATTGGATGTTCGATTGCAAAGTTACATCCAAATTGATAAAAGGAATCGGGCTGAAAACTATAGTGCTGAGAAAGTCGAGTTTAAAGTTTCTGTACTGGTAAAACTTTAATGGAGAATGGATTTTTATCTTGGTTTTTAAAACATTTGTCTTATGTTTTGGATGTTGGAACCTGATTAATGATAGAATTCACTTCAAAGGTAACGTTTCTGATGAAATTAGAAATTCTACCTTGGATGTAATTTTTGACTTTGCTCAGCTTCAATCCAACCTCGTAATTTACTATGCCGACCTTAAGGTACCTTTAGATATGACGGGGCACATATACACCTACTGCAGTCACTCTATTGAATATCCCCCTTCCTGAAACAGGTGATGTATTTTGCTGCCACCAGATGTCCATTAAGATCATCATCAGTGACTCTCACCATCTCAGGTGGGGAAAGCATTTTGTAATGACAAGATGACCGGACAAACGATTTTACTCTTATGTGACAAACACTGACAATCCTACTTAATTGATTATACAGTTCTCTGACTTCTTATCGAAAAAAAAAGTTTGACTTTTACATCAATTTTCATCAAATCTTCAATTTGTCTATTCAAATTATCTTGTTTGTGTACTTTTCATTGAAGTTAGGGTTTATCATCAATTTTCATCAATTGTCTTGTCTCCTTGTTTACAGGATTTTATCAATTTTCATCACTTCTTGGACTGTATTGCTTGTCAATTTAAGTTGTTTTGCTTTATAAATTCTTACGTCAAATTATATATACTCTTACAGTAAAGGAATTTGGTATTTAACAATAGTGAACATGAAGGTACACCATGGTGATTAGGCATGTATGTTTTGAGACCTAAACCCTTAACACCACATCAAGTCGAGAAAATGGAAATCACTAAAGGCAGCTATTTCTACACATGCATTTACTATACAAATGCAAATAGCTGCCCAATGGTGACTGTTATCATTGTGGGTTTTTTTATATAATACCATCTGTATATACTTGCCTACTTAGATATATTTTCATGCCAAAAAGACATTCTTTTATTTTTTTTGTGGTAACATAGACGTGAAACATAATCATTTTTCAATTTGGCCTAAGAATTTACCAATTCCGACCAGACATACCAACCCCACCCACCAGTTGGGGTGTATTGATCAATGTGAATAAACTCATATAGAACTTAATGTCACCGGGTAAATCAATTTTTTCACATAGAACTCGATATCACATCAATTTTGTCACATTTGACTCCAACATAAAACTATCACTTTCATGATTTTCAACACTATTTCAACTTTTAGTAAAGATTTGGACTTGGACAGCAAGGTAACTAAAAGGTAACAAGTAGTCAAGGCCAGTACAAGTTTTGGCTTGTAACTATGGCAACGTTGATTATTAACCCTCCGAATTTGTCGCATTGATTGTGGCATTGCTATTGGTGAATCACGCAACAAAAAGCTTTATTGATCAATTGAAAGTGCAAAACAGGTTTTTAATACTCTCATGGTATCTTCTTGCAATCCGCCTTCAAATTCACGATTTTTGGTACGCAATTAGGAAAAAACACAAAGTCATTTTGTGTACCATATCTAAAATTTCAAACTGTGAGATACTCAGTTCAAGAAGAGATCACAATTAAATGTTTGGATGTACAAAAAAATCAACAAATTTCCGATTATGGACTGTCGAATTCAACACAGTTGACAAAGCAAGATGGCGTCAAAATATTTTTGTAAGAATGAACACAAAATATATGATTTTTCCAATCCAAGTCATTTAAGTCGTTCCAATCACGTTTTTAGCTAGTAGAACTGATGCCTATAGTTCCAGTCAGTCACTGATGTTCACAACTTGGAAAATCAAACAAAATAATCGCACTTTCCAAAATTTTGTCATTTGCACTGTTGCAGTGAAGGTCTGAGAGTACCAATAAGGATTGTGCACTTAATTCAAAGGTTGGCTAACCCATGATGTTGCTACTTTGAAGGTTATAAATTTACTCTTTATGTTATCTTTTTAATGTTCTTACTTTATGAAATTTAGAAAAGACTCGCATTTCGTCAATAGAAACTAATAAATGACTTTGCAACTTTCCCTTTCCACAATGTCCCTCGTATTCCAGTTTGTTTAAGTACCAACTTGCAGTCTTTGGTAAAGTTGTTGAAAGAATTGCAGTCATTGCTTGTCAATAAATATACTTGTATACTCCTTTTTGCAAGCTTGAATAGTGCAATCATATCTGACTGATTTGATTTCTTTCATCTTTGAAACTACAAGATTAGGGTCACCTGCTTCTTATAAAGTCACCTATTTTTTAATCAAAGTTTCCGCCACAATCTTGTACATTATTGCTTACGTAATTGTAAACTCGTTTTGGATTTGGCATAATAAGACAAATTCAAAAACGATCAGAACTTTGATTGGCAAATTGTACTGCCATGTGAGATATCCACAAATAAATCAGGGCATTATGTTGCAGGTTTGGCAGTATTATTTGAACACATTTAAATTTCATTATTGTATAATCATGAGCATGACACACCCACACCAGCGCAGTGGCATAGACATAGAATCGTTAAAGTATTTTCTGAAGCTTTAGAGTATTTTTACAAATGATTGAGCAAAGCAGCACTTTGGACAATACAAACAAAAATCCAGGGTAGGGGTAGCATTTGCACACAATGGAGCCCTGTACTTTGGATTTTGGTTTAAATTGTCCAATAAATTATTGTTTGGCCTATAGGTAATGGTTATTGGTTCATGTCTTGGCTCATCTTTTTATAGTATGAACCAAATAAACATCAGAGATAAAGAACAAAAGTTCCAAATATGAAAATATATATTTTGCCTTCTATAATTCACACAAACTTCTCACAAGCGAGTGCCGTAGGCCCTTCGCGTTCGCTTGCGAGGTCCATCTGGATAGACAAATGGCCAGTACTCCAGTCTAGCTAACAGATGATAGGTGTTACTTAAGCTTAGTTACATTTTGTTCAAACTTGAGCCGAAAGTAAACCCCTTTGATGGTCAACATCTAAATCAATTGTCTGATATACAATGGAAGTAATCATTCAAGAAATTCTAACAAATATCTAAGATGTCGGCTTGTAAGATTTCTTTTGTGATCCTGAGCAGAGGTCACAAGTCAAAAAGAAAACAAATTACAAGAGATAAAGCCTGAAAATCAAAAAGAAAATACAATTCAGCTGCTTTATCTGTGATATCCCTACCATTGTGTTCTACCGTTTGTTAAATAGTACCTTCAGCATTCTAGCAATTTAATCACTCGATATCTACCAATATGCAGTCTGGACAAACGCTGGAAATTTACTTATTACTAGATATTTACTTATTACTAAAGTAAATAATAAAACATTTCATAGAATGGAACATATTATTTATTTCTATCATTGGTCTATCATCGGTAGATAACACTATGTTAGTAGATGAAGAGTTAAAAATCTACACACACACAAATCATTAGAAGTAGAAACTCACACACAAGAAAGGCATTATCAAAAGTAAAACAAAATTATATAAAAAAGGATAATCAGAAGTACATTAAACACATAAAAAATGAAGAAAGAACGAAATTGTCTGAAGTAGATAATGTACATAAAGAAAAAAAAAAGTGTTGCAAAGTAGATAAAACACAGTATTTTAACAAAAAACAAAAAACAGTTTAATCCAAAGTAAATAACATAAACAATTATATTATCAAAAGTAGAAAACGTAAATAAAAGGTATTATCATAGGTACATGACACATACTAAAAGTATTATCAGAAGTAGATAACATATCCATAAAATGTTATCAGTCTTAAAGTTAAAATATACACAAAAGGGTTATCAGAAGTAGATAACACAACATAACAGTAGATAGTGCAGAAAGTAAGATGATAACATGCACACACTGCTTTATCAGTAGATAGCATAATACATAATGGACATCGTACAAGTCGGTCATTTCATTTTATCTATTACTTCTATATAATGCTCTATAGGGATTTTCTTGATGATGAACTTGAATAAGAGTAAAGTCCTACACTTGCTTTGAAAACTAGCTGCTTAGGAAGTCTAAAGCCGTGTTTTCACGAAGGTTTTTGCTTGGTTTAGAAGACTCACGGCTAAAGTTAAACCAACAGCTAAGCCCGAGTGTCTGTCCTCACTGTGAATTTAGACTCTAGTCTAGCGAGAGAGGTCAAAGAACTTTCGCTAACCTTAAGTCTAAATCTTACTGGAAGTGTCTCGTGACCCATAAAATGATTGACAAAGCGCACCCGTATGAAATCAGAAAACGAAAACAAAGATGGCGAGGCTTCGCACAAGAAGACCGATCTGTGCAGAATTTGGTCATTATTATTGCCGTAAAGTTCAGTGTTAGACAGTTCAAGTCAGATACTAGAGCTCTCTAGTCTTCCGATAATTTATCACTTGAGAAACAGGCGGCAACATGCATAAAAGGAACAGCCCTGGAGAAAAACGAGCACAATTCTAGTACAAGATTTGAATGTGCTAATTTGGAACATCATTCGAGTAGAGTTGAAGTTCAATTCTAGTACACAAACAATTTGTACTAGAATTGTACTAAAAGTGTAGGCCAACTCGAATGATGTCCCAAATGTGCATATTCCAATCTTATACTAGAATTGTACTCGATTTCTACAAGTACCAGGCCCTGGGAGAATTGCTACGGTTTCATATCTTATATTCGCCACAGAAATACAGCACAAAACTGCCGTGTGCAATCACCAATATCGCCGAAGGTCACATCATTAACTCTCGGTTAAAATAAAAGATCGCATCTTGACGGCGTTTTGACTCTCGGCTAAGCAAGATCAGCTTAGCCGAAAGATAACCGCTAGAGAATCTTACGGTTAAAATTCACTATAGAAATGAGTTGCATTCTGACGGCGCTTAGCCGAGAATTTAGACTAGAGGCTAGCGAATTTGGCGTTAACCGAGAGTCAGTGGGAACGCGCCTTAAGAACAATAAATTATTATCAAATTTTTGTAAATGAGCTTGTTTGATTGGCATTCTGAAATTCTACAAATCCAAAATAAATCATGTTCTTATCGCATTTTGAAATGCAATGACAATTGTATTTGTTTATCTATTCACTTAGTTTGGTTATTTTTTGGTTTTGCCTATTTTGTAAGTCTCATGTCTTTCGCAACTTTTGGTTGTGGCCCTTAAAAATATCACAGCTATAACACCATATTCATTTTTTGTCTGAAGGATTGCTAAGTACTCTATTACAAATGTAAAATATTTATGTCCAAACACAAATACATATTAAATAACAAAATGAGCCATTATTCTGAAACCATATGTTTCAAAAAAAGTTCATTAACAATACAAAAATATTTATTTTTTTTACTTCCTGTCTACAGGTTATTAAAAATATAAAATTCAATGTTTCGAAATAAACTGTGGATTAAATTTGCATAAAAACAATAAATGAGACATTATTCAGAGTCAATATATGTAAATTAGGGTTCATTACCTTCAAAAATATACGTCAACAAACACCATTCCCAATCAGTCATTTTTTTCAAATTTTGAAAATCATGGTATTTTGTATATCAAAAATGTCAAAGTAAATGATTTCAAAATAAAATGTAGAATATTTTGCACACTAATAGATAAATGTCCGGATGTTTTATCTTTTTATGACATAAATCCAAATGTCTGTATGTGTTAAATACCAAAAATCCATTTGAACATATTGTACTTCTAAATGTCAATTGTTGTTGAGCTATATCAGTGTAGCCAAACAATTTTTACAATCATCAATCATAGTTTAACCCTAACTCCCAAACGCTTAAAAACCTATCTAAGTCCGAATATGTCATACAAAAATTTCCAGTGTCCCCTGGGATTTAAACCCCTGACCTCTGGCATCCCGATCCCATGTCCACCTATGGCAAGCCAGCGAGTATGGCCTACCATGGCAGCCATTTCGTGCTCATCTGTATACCCCGTATGTGACGTATTTGGTCTTTTCTTGATTTTTGCTTGTTGGATTTTGTTGGACTGTGTTGTGTTTAGGGTTAAAAAATGTTTCTGTCCAAGACCAATTGCCAAGCTTTTAAAGTGAAAATATATCAAGTTCAGGCTCTTAAATCAGAAGAATACTGTTCAAGAAAAACAGATATATACAGTAGGCCTAATATACAGTAGATTCATTACCATTTTCCCAAATGTTACAATCTGTACCAATTCTGCAAATCATTATCTTTGTTAAATAAGCGACACTTTCAAATTTTATATTTCAAGACACAACATCATTTTAGAAGGCGACTAATTGGGCACGGCATATGCTTGCATACATATTGCCGGTTTACGTAATTGGGTGATTTGTATACAAAGTGTGACACTGTTCAAATTTTTAAACTTATATGTGGACTCTATAATGAGTTTGATTGTTTAACGAACAAACGCTTTACATAGACCATTCTGTTATATCCAAGGCCAAGGTATTCAAAATGTCTTTGAAGTATAATGGTTTATGTTTTATACTAACGATAACAAAACTATTATGAAAGGTTATTCTTGGTAACATAATGTCGGTTTACATAGTGGAAAGACTACATGCCAGTTCATTTTTACCTCTTTTTTTGAAGGTCCTAAAATACATCTTCTTGATGCATGCAAGTGGCTGCTGTGTAAGTACATCAGGTAATTCATTTTGCTTACTAAAAAAATTGTACAACTACAATATCTACTGATGGATTGCACAATATATTTGCAACAATGTTTTTGAAGCCAGGTGGTTTGTGATGATCAAAACAAAACAAAGTTGGTCATAACTTATGATTTACTTTGTATCCTGATTTGAAATTTTGAACATAATGAATGTGCTAACACATTAGTCATTTTCAGTTGTCAATTGGTACTGTGACACTAACAAACATTATTGAAATGTTGCAAGATTTTCATTTTCCAGCTGGAATGACTGGTGGGGAAAACAGAGTTGTAAGTGTGATATAACGTGCAAACCCTCTATAATAGATAATTTATCTTCCCAGAAACAACATGTCATTTTCAATCAGAAATGTACTTAAAGCCTCATGGCTCACACCCTTTTATTTCATAATTTTTCATGTTTAAAAACAATGCTGTTATTATAGCATTGTTTAGAATAATTCTAAGAAAGATCTTGCAATTGCCAAGGTCAATGCCGTACTAATCAAATAAAACGTAACTGTTTCTATGGTACCAGTCAAGTACCTGAAAAGCCTTAAGGAGGGCAGTTCAAATTTGCACATTTCATGTGAAAATCTATGTTTTATATTATTATTATTTTTGGGTGGTGGGTGGTTATGTTCATGATATTTGTGGATTACTGTTGGGGAAACATGACAGCAATTACATCAGTTTGTGGTATACCTACCCTTTTGGTCCACAAAATAATACAGTATTTTAGCTAATGCCACGATTAGTCCACCTATAAGAATATCATTTAAATTTGTTTGTTTTACCGATAAGGATAAAAAAGAAAACAAATTGTTATAAATCCCTACTTATTCTATGTTTTGAGATGAAAAAACATATATCAATTGACAGAGAACAAAAAAATAAATTCTGGAAAAGTTCAAGATTTATACAAGGAATAAAGAACTGCTTTCTTCAGTAGATAGCATAAACATACACATGGCCTTAGTACTTTTTTATTCAATTCTATGGACCAGTCCAGTATTTATCAGGCTAAAGAACTGCTATCATCATTAGAAAACAAATACATGCACATGGCCTTAGTACTTTTTATTCAATTCCATGGTCCAGTCCAGGATTTATCAGGCTAAATAGCTGCTGTCATCATTAGAAAGTAAATACATACACATGGCCCTGTAACATTTATTTATTCAATTCTATGGTCCAGTCCAGGATTCATCAGGCTAAAGAACTGCTGTCATCATTAGAAAGCAAATACATACACATGGCCCTAGTACTTTTTTACTCAATTCTATGGACTAATCCAGGATTTATACGGGGGCTACTGGCCACCACAGCAAAAGGATGCACTTGTCGTTGGTAAAAGGAGCTCATTATAGCATATCGGATGTATACTAGTTAGGCTACAAATTATGAGCAACATGTATGAGCCGACAAGTACATTCTTTTGCCGCAGCAGCCCACATTTGCCAGATTTTGCCACATTTGTCAGATTTTTTACAAAAAAAAAAAAAAAAAAACAGTTGTGTAAAAAAATATGACCATATGTAAATGGACGCAAAAACGACTTTAATCATGACTTGTTTGAAATCTGTCCAAACACAATAACAAAAATAAATAAACAAGTCAAAACCAGTAACCCGGAATAATAACATGAAAGATGTGTGTGTGTATCAATGACCACAATGGTGGCTGAATTAAATCATGGGAAACAAGGCAAGATAAAAGCTTCAATTGTCCAGCCTTTGTTCTGCATTCATTACCAATTATCTCTACTCCAATGGCTTTTTATAAATGCATTGTCCTCTTGTTGTCTCAATGTCATTAATGATCAAGGATTTTATTTATTCTTTCCCAGTTCAATGCTAGAAATAAGAGAAGTTTTGTGTTCTATCCATCATGCACTGCTTCCTATACAAATTAGAATTGCTTGTATAGCAGGGAAATGTGAGTAGTTAGTGATAAAACATGCCCAAGATGCAAGTTTACATCAAGTAAAAATTTAATTAGCATCATTTCATCACTAACTATTCACATATTTCCCTATGCAAATAATGCCTTAGGAAGCAATGTATGATGGGAAGCAATGTATGATGGTAATTCAATGCAAACTTGCCATAAGAAGCAATGCATGGTGGGAAGCACACAGAATCTTCTCTTGCTAGAAATGAGCTTGCCTTTTGTGATTCAGAGAATGACTTCATTTGCTACAGAATCTCAGAAGGACATGTTTTCACTAAAGTTTTTACACAAATTTTTTTTACATGATTTTTCTTCCCCTGGTTTTACCAGATTTTTGTTCGATTATTTTGCTTTGTTTTTTAAGAGTTTAGTGTGTAAAGTTATTCAAAAATTTCTGTTATGGTTGATGCACACTATTGTTATATTCACGATTTTAAAGTGACAGGCTGCAAAAGTGGGAAGTGATGGTCCACCATCCCTGATATTCAACATTTTGTCAATTTTTAACGTTTCTGAATTCACAATAATTAATGCCTTTATTTGAAAATTTCAAAACAGATTTTTAACCATGGATATTCAAAATTCACCATTAACTCATTTTCTGGATTTCTGGATTATTAATTTCTCAAAAGCTTTAACAAGTCTAAATTAGATTTTATATACAAAAAGACGAAACCCTGCATTACAAGTAGCACTTAATTACTGAAATAACTTTATGTAAAAATAAATCAATATTTTTCTTGCTTAAAAATACCAATGTATAATGTTACCCCGGTGAACTCTTCTACTTTACATCCAAAAATATTGTATTGATCAAGTGAATCATTACATAGAAGTGCCATTTGTCATGTAATTACATTGATCTGACTGCAAAAAAGGTCTGGAAAACAATCATAAGGTATTTTTAGCCTTTTATTATGATTTCATGCATTTGTAAGTAACTACAAATCATGAGCTGGCAATATTTTATAACATATTAAATATTTATAAAGCATCAAACTCTACTACAATTTAACCTGATTAACCCTAAAACAACTGAATATTATCAAATCTCATTCTTAAATGCACCAAATACAAATACTTGCATCATGCATACAGGGGTTACAGACAGGGGTTATATTGATAGTGTGCTATATAAGTGACCCCAGTGTTTAAAAAAAGATGAAAATACCAGTATTAAATTTTGTAAAATTTAGTGTTCAGTTTTATATGAAAGATTACCACTAATAGCTGAACTGGACAACATTTGCGAATTTTATCTGCAGGTGATTTGCATTCTTTATGTTTGGTAATGACTGTCAAATACCAAATATTGAGAAAAAAAATTTTGATCAAAACCTTCAGAAATGTCAATAAATATTGTTATGTTTTTGCATGTTGAACTTGAGTATGAGGTTATTCTCTAAAATTGTGTATACACACATAAGAATTTATTTCTTCCACATATATGTAAAATTACAGTAACAACATCAAAAATAGAACAATTAACTGTATCAAACATTGTGGAGGAGGACTGGAAAATAAGCATTAAGCCTGTCGGGTCCCAGACTCCGAATATCTAGATAACTATACACGATTAATTTACAAAGAATCATAAATTTAGCATACTGTCCTCTCATTCCACAATGCGATGGCCACAGAGTCGAAAGAAAGGACAGGACGTTTCATTATGATTATTTCATTTTAATTATTTACAAATATTATGTTAAATACTATTAATATGATCTATTCCATCCTCTCAATCAACAATGCGATGGCCACAGAGTAGAGAGAAAGGATGGGATGTTACAATTTAAGGTACTTCATTAATCATCAAATGTTCTTACATAATGAAAATGATAAAAGGTGAAAAAATGTTGATGCCATAAGTCAGAAAACAGTTAAAAGTTTCATTGATAAAACAATGCATTTTACTTCATGGATTACAGGCTAAATCAAAAAGAAATTTCAATTTTCAATTTCAATCTGCTAAAAACAGCCACTTTACAAACTTTCAACTTTAGGGTGCAGTATTTATTACTGTTAACAACAATAAATAATAAAGAAAGAATATCTAAATATTTTGATTTAAAGGAACTGAATTTGACCTTGAAATTCTGCATGTTTCCATTATTACCAGTTAAACTTCAAATGATGTGAAAATCCCAAAACATATGGGGGAAAAGTTTGGGAATGATGCTGAACTTGTCCAATGCCCCTTTAAGAGGTATCAGTTTCACATTCCAGTTGAGTAGGTCTAACCACTTTGATTTCAAAAGCAATTTGGTATTCATTGCCTATAAAGTCACTATGTATTTTTGATGTTGTATTTCACATGAGTTGTGAGTGGCACCAAAATCTCAAATTTTTTTGAAAAAGTGGAAGCTTCAGACCAACCTCCTTTAAAATTATTCAAAAGAGTCAAAAACTGAATTAACTAGTTACCCTTTAAAATCATTCAAAAGAGTCAAAAACTGAATAATTTAGTTACCCTTTAAAATTATTTTAAAGAGTCAAAAACTGAATAAACTAGTTACCCTTTAAAATTATTCAAAAGAGTCAAAAACTGAATAAATTAGTTAAATACTAGCTACATATATAAAACATAAAAAAACTACAATTGTGTAAGCTTGAAAAAACGAATACAGAAACAACATGAACATATATTTTTCTTTACTTGGCTTCATCAAAATGACATGTATGTTTCGCCAAGAAACTGATCTTGTAACTGACATCTCCAAGGACAACACATTTTACAATGATAATGACCAGAATAAAACATTGATATACATGATGATGGTGTGAGATCTTCATTCTCATCTCCTAATCATCCCATTGTCAAGGAAGCTATCTCACCAATCCCTCAGTAAATCAAAATCCTCCATGGAGATTTCTTAAAACATTTCAAGGTTTTTCTTTGTACAAATGGAGAATTAATGAAGGTCGATAGAACCACCTCAAAAATGGAGAATTAATGAAGGTCGTTAGAACCACCTCAGCTAAAATTTGCACACACTCAAAATTTAAAGCTTCAATTTTATGTATTTTCCAAAAAATATAAACATCACTTTTCGTGATATTGAACACAAGACATTTAAGTAAAGACAGAGGCATGCATTACTTTTCTAGAAGTGAGCTTTTACAGCTCCAAAAGAGTTGGGACACTTTTCCCAGTTTTTAAAAGTCATACAAATCCTAGCTAAGTAATAGGCTAAAATAAGCTTGGCTATACAGAAATTAATACCAAAAAAAATAATGTTTATTAAGATTTTATGCTTATGCTACAAGTTACCACAGGATTTTTTGATGATTTTACAAGTGTCTCAATCCCTTCAGAGCTTTGAAAGCTCACTTCTGTAATATTTAACCCATTGCAAATGATGGAGTTTACCAACTTTATCACTTGTTTGTGGTGTAAGATCACATGGAGAATAGAAATACTGTAAAACATGAAAGTTTCGCGGCATGAAAATTTCGCGAATCACTGAAAAATGACATTTTTGCGGCATGAAAACTTCGCGATTTCAGAATTGTAACATTGGTGCAAAATTCAGCAACCTTACACGGCAAATAAACATCACACGAAAATCGCTGTAATTCCAATAATTTTTGCACCTATGACATAAACTCACATATTTTAGTAGAAAAATGTATGTTCCATTTCATTATTCCATTATTTTTTCAATAAAACATTCAAAAAGCTGATTTTGAAGCACATTTCTGAGGTGTACTTTTCCCATTTCGCAACTCCGAGTCGGTCGGTAAACACAAAATACAGCGTTTCGGAAAAATTGCTTGCGCGATGCATTATGGGTGTTACAGGGTGTTTAATGTCTAGAAACGCTGTCGTAAAGATATATTTCCCTAAATATGTAAAAAAATGGTGAAAAACACAAAATAAATAAATATTTAGTGCCATTTTTGCTCGTTTTTGTCGTATTTTATGATATTTTCGGGGTTTGTTTCAGGAAAATTTTGATCATCACCCCGTGATGACCACTCGTGATCGTGATTTTTAGACAGCTTAGAATGTCTATTTTTGGATAATACCAAACAAGTGTACCTCATGTATTGCGCAAATTTGCGCGAACTATAAATTTGTTTAAACAAAATTTCGCGAGCATGAAAATTTCGCGATCCCAACCTACTCACAAAATTCACGTAATTTTCATGTTTTACAGTACTGCTAAGACAAAGAGTAGAAACATTGATAAGCAATCACTTACCTGTTTTATTTGTGCAATCAGACAGTCAGTGCATGAAACAAATCAGAAAGAAAACATGTTAACATAAGAAAATTGTCTTCTTTTTCCAACAACCCTGATCCTTAGTAATTCCCATATAAAAATGGCTATCTGGTCTCATTAGACTGTGGGATACAAAGCCACAGCCTGTCACATCTCAATCCAAAGCCTATTAATACCAAGCCACAGGGTGGGCGCTGCCTGGTAACATCAGCAGATAGGGTAAAAACAGAGTCGGCCTCCAAACAAAAAATTTTGCGACCAAACATTTGGTCGTGACGTCACCAAATATTTAAAGTATGAACCAGTAAAAAAACATTTGATGCAATGTATATGGCAATTCAATACATGTGCAATCTAGCTCGAAATTTTATTTGGTCTCAACTCATTGTTGAAGTTATTTTATTTGGAGTCACTTGTCATTTTGACGTCACGACCAAATGTTTGGTAGTGAAAATTTTGTTTGGAGGCCGACTATGTTTTCACCCATACAGGAGCAATTTATAAGCAGATGTTGATGAATTTGCTTTAACAAGTCATTGATTTGATCATGTGTAGCAATCCACAGACAGTGCAAGTTTATTATACCATAAAATGTTAATATACGAGTATGGCACGCCATTATTTTGCTAACAAATATAGTCGTAACAACAACCATTCCGACAGGATAGTTTGAATGTGAAATTTGTCATAAACTGTGTTGATAACAATGTGTCACAATTTTTCAGCGAAATAAATATGACAATTTCATATCAGAAAATGGGCAAATGTACCGTATATTGAAATATTGCGATATCTGCTCTATGGTTAAAAACGGATACAGGGCAATCCATCATCAGTCGATGATTTACACAAGTTTTGATTTTTCTTGTTGTCAAATAGTTGGTAAAAGAACAGATCTTTTCAGAGCCACAAGTAGGCAGTGTCCATTTGTGCCAAGACGAGTCAAAAGTAATAATTTCTTCTTTTGAATGATATTAAAATTTGCCTAAAATACCTGTAAATCTAAAAAATCAGTGAAAATTTACAAATTTTCTAAGAAAATTATATTCCGAACCTCCCTCAAATCTGGGTCATTCAGGCCTGTTAAACAGTGTTTTCCTTTTTCCTTTCCTTTTTGGCCTGATAGGTCAAATTTATTCTTGAGAATATAAAGTTGAATCTTTTTGTACTTTAAATAATACCTATTCCTCCAAGCAAAAAAAAATATCGATCGGGATCTTCCCATCATGCCTTGCTTCCAATGGGATTTTTGTACAGGTTTTAATGAGAGGGTTTAAGCATGAAACATAGCACAATAATCAAAAGCTATCATTCCTCATCCCAATTATGCAATTCAGATATGTTTCATGTTTAAACCCTCTCATCACAACCCATACCAAAAAATCCCATTGGAAACAATGCATGATGGGAAGGTCCTGATGTCTTCTTTTCTTCCAAGCAATCCATTCCATGTTTCTGCAGCATCAAGTAATCAGTAATGGTAAAACAGTTCCTTTACACTTGTAAAGTGTTAATTTAATTAGTAGTGAAGAGACTGTAGTCCTTGCAAAATCTAGTCTCCTTGAGGACATACCAATTCTTAATAGGAGCCTTGAATACACATCAGAGGAGGGGGTATTCATATATTGATGGGAATCAAAAAGCCTTAAAAAACAAGTTAAGATATGGCAGATACCCAACTAAAAACTGGACAAAATGAAGTTGTTGACTCAGATGAAAATAGGCTTGTTGTAGAGAGCCAAGCAAAACAAATCTTAATTCCAAAATTTGAGCATAATCAGACATATGGTTTTTGAGATATTGCTGTTTAAAGTTTCTTTGTATTCTATTGTTTTTGCCAATATATTCGCTGACAAAGTGTGACATCAAAATCAATAGTTGCCAAGTGACTGGTTCACGCTTATTGCAATTTGAACCACGATCAAAATGATCACAAAACAAACTCAATGGGTAGCCAACTGAGCGTGAACAAAGCGTGAACCAGTAACCAGGATATGACGTTTTAACTTTGTCAGCGAATTGGTGAAGTTAATGAGGAAAACTTGAAAAAATGTGCTCATTAATATTAAATTTTGCCAATATTTTTCTCATATATGGTATTATGAATAAACCTTCATATTACTTTTACCTTTAAGAACTTTAACCTGAAACTTTGCCAATGTGTTTCTATGGCCTAAAACTTTAATGGATGATTTACCCATCCATCTAATTTGCATATTCGCATACTTATTTTTTATTTGTATATTGTATAATACTCATTAATTATGCAAATATGCAAATTAGATGGACAGGTAAATGACCGTAAATCATATGTTAATGTTTTAGGCTATAGAAACATTGGCCAACCGTTATGCCCAAATTATGTAAAATCAAATGGAGGATTTCGCATGAAACTTTCGAGGTCTTATATGATACAGAAATATCCTTCAGCCATTTAACAATGAAATTGCTGCGCTTATATCTATTAGTACTGAGTGATAAAGGCAAATCGTTTCTTGTTCCCACTACTTTCATGATGGCCATTATAACTTATGTATTTACACAGGTCGGAGTGCCTATCTTTCTTTCAAAGTGATTGGGACTGACTCCACTTTTTTGTTATATTTGCGGTGAGGAGATCACTACACATCCTTCACTACAAGTCTGTTACCTTTCCTGCCAAGAATACAGGTACCCACTTGATATGGGTGGAGAGGAGCACATGAAGGTAAGTATCTTGCTCAAGGTCACTACACACGCCGCCCACCAGATTCGAACCCATGAGGCTCAATGCCCAGTGATTAAGAGTGGAGGACTTTCCCCTGCTAGACCATGTGTTGTATAATACGAGGGACATGCTATGGATATTGTAAAGGTTTGTACTGTCAGGTTTATAGAGTAATACATGTGTTTCCAATGTTCACAGCCCTTGCAAACTTTGGTTACCCCAGCCCTGGTATATGCTGGCCTCAGATACACACTTATTATTAATGTTGATTACTTGCAATTGTTTATGAGTGTCCACTTCCCAAGGCTCTTGCCTTCTTGTTAGAATCATCTAATTTTCTTGAAATTAAAGGTACTAGCCTTAATTTCAGTTAAATTATCAACTCATGGAAATGCTCTAAACAATGTTGTAAAATAAAATAAAGTATAAAAGTCTACACAGAAATGGCTAAACTTGAGAGAAAATTAATTTTCAGTATACACTTCTGTGATGGTGTACACGACTAGACCAGCGTTTTCTAAATCCTAAATTTGGACCTAACATCAATTGATTACCAGTTAAGATCAATCAAAGCTTCTAAAGACATTGGAATAAATATTAAAACAGAAATAATTCAATCAAAAGTAATATGTTTGAACATCAAGATATTTATAAGATTTAAAATTAGAAACACTTGTTTTTAATTTAGTTGGTAATGAAATGTATTTTTTTTAATATTCCACAAATTAAGAGGGAATTACTGGAAGGTTATATCACTATAAACATGTAATATATAGATTTACTTAAAAAAATATACTTAGGGTAATAGTGGGAAGAATCTAGGCCAGTCCCTTTAACAAAGTGGGTTTGTCGACAACGATAATTACAAATAAAAGAACATCTAAATATTTTAATATATAGGGTTTGAATTTGACAATGAAACTTTGCATGCTGTCATTATTACCGCTAATACTTCAAATGATGCAAAAATCTCAAAATGCTTGGGGAAAAATTTGGGGATGATGCTGAACTTGTCCAATGCCCCTTGAATAATTGACCTTTGGCCTTAAGTTCAAATAACAATTGGCCAATTTGAATTATAACAACTGACCTTTGGCCTGTTTGGGGGACCTGTTAGAGCTCAAACTACAATCAAAATCTAACCTCATGCAATTTGAACTAAAACAATAGACTTTAGACCTCTTGCTATTTGAATCATAACTGACCTTTAGTCTCTTAGGCTGCGATCCCATTGAAGCATAAAGTATACGATTTTCGCTGTAGGCCTAGGCGAATAGAGGAGGCACTCATATTCTTAGTGACGAGTGATTATTACCTGTCAATTTCAAATATGAGTACCTTCCCCAGGAGTGTATAGCAAGTATCGTATACGGTATACTTCTATGTGACCACTGCCTTAAATCTAATTATAAATGACCTTTGGCCTCTTACCTTTGACATCATGACCTCCACCTGAAGAATGAGGCCACATAGCACCTTTGTTGGTCCCACAACGATTTTGTTCTGATGTATAGTCTACAGATATAAAAGTTAATATTTCTATGGTCATAACGTGGCAGACAAATGATAATAATAATAACATCAACATGTTTATAGCGATTTTCCATTTGGATCATAGATCCTTTTGATCAAACCGCTTATGATTCGCTGCAGGTAAATCCTCACAATTAATTCACTTGATGTAGTGAGTGCTAACATGATAATAAAATGATAACATGATAAAACTCCTACAGGACTCAATGGATCTGGCAAATTTGTTTGGTGAGCTCCAGTACGATTGACATACTCAAGAAATGCATGACCCTAAATTTGTTTGACATGCTCCTGTAGGACTACGAGGGAGCGCAGCGACCAACTCTTGTTTTCTATTTGTAGCATGATTAGTAGGTTGGAGTTAGTTATAAAGTACAGTTTCTTGGTCTGTAACACAGACCTAGAGTCTCAATGGTGTAACATGCTACCATAGAACCTATGACTCAATTGAATTCAAACTGCGGGAGTAAACATATAAGTATTATATATCAAGGTGAACCTGTAATTTCTACAAAATAGACAAAAATGGTACACAGTAATAGGTAATTAAATACTAGTACACTGATCTTGCAACTAAAAAACATTCACCAGTGACCATTCACCCGGCAACTAAAGCAAGTACGTGGCCCTCTCTAGAGGTAAAGAACCTAAAGGTGGATTGATACTCTCATACATTCGGTACCCAATGTATATTTGTGACGTCAAAATATATTCGGCATCAAATAAAAAGTATGAACCGGAGAAAGATATATTTATATCAATACGTGCTGAATAATGTTGTCAAGCGGGCTATTTAATCCGTTTCAACTCGGCATGATCATCCAGTTTCATTCGGTGTCGAATGATTTTGGCGTCACAAGTATACATTCGGTACCGAATGTATGACAGTATGAATCCACCCTTATTCGCCTTATGCACAGACTCACTATTAAGTCTCTATCTCAAGGTCAAATATGCGCACAGTTTGGGGCATACACAGCTACATGCAGCCTTGATTGCGGGCCCACATATATCAACGCATTCCACACAAGCAGCTCGGGCGTGTTTAAAGTAGTAAACTCACTCTCCAGTACGAGACTCTAAAGTCGAAAATACCCTTAAATTATCAAGAAGACTAGACCACTGATATTTAGATGAATTTGTTAAAAGGAGCCTTTCAACATTCTTTTGCTGGTGTCTTTGGATCATATGAGAAGCGTTTTATTTCGATCAAAGACAGTCCACTATCAGGCATGAGATTGCATCTTCCTGAAAAAAGCTGGAAACACTGGAAAAGCGTGTGAAATTGGTAAAAAATGCCTAAAATGGGCTGAAAATAAATAAAATTGTGGTAATTTTGACATCAAAAAAAGCTGGAACCAGCTGAAAAGCTGGAAAATCTCATGCCTGCACTATCAAAGGATCATGTTGTCTGTGGACTGCATTATAGCTTGGTCACAATAATCGTACGAACAGCTTACTAGCAGTGTTTAGTCCATCTAATAGGACCACCGCTGCTTGCTTTACTCACTGCTCCTGGTCCTTTTAAACGGACTAAACACTGCTCGAAAGCTGTTCGTACGATTATTGTGACCAAGTCCTTAGATAGAGACCACATTATTAAGAAATCAGGTCCAAATAGATGTTAGCACAGGTTATGACAAGTACTCCATCGATTCCCACATATAATGAAATTAGCCAGCAAAACATCAGATAATGTGTAAGTATATTATATAGTATAAGCAATTTTCCCGAGTCCAAGTAATTTGGCACACTCTTGCATATATTAGTTTGATGTCTTCAATTTGTATAATGTCCAAACTTCAAACTCAACATAGCTACAGAAACTTCCGAGACATTTTGCAAGATCTACAACACAGTGTACTCACCCTTCACAGCCTTTAACCAGAGATAATTTGGAGCAAAACTAAAGCCCTTCCACTGCGGCGCAAACTGTGGAAAGGAACAATTGGTACCCTGTCCTCGTTTCTCCATCACTATCCTCCCTTCTTTTAATCCTAAACACTTGTTATCACTCCTAGACAATTAGCCACAGGGTTGGACACCTGATTTCCAAGACAACACCAGTTAGAGTACCTCACCAAATTTCAATATCAAGATCTCTTCCCCACAACCTTAAGACCTTAAACTTGAACTTGAACTATTTACTACGTCACTAATGATAGGACCACATTTTTGGTTAAATAGGGGGTTAGACTTTAATCTCAAGGTCAGTACAAAGCACAAAAGTTCATTGGCCAGCTCCTAACATCACTCACCAACACCTTGCCGTAATTACATCTAATCTGGATTTCTAATTCACATAAACCAAGTTTGTCAATGTTAATCTGGATTTTAAATCCATGTAACCAGGTTTGGCAATATTGATATGGCATGTGGATTAATTTCGTACCTAGCCTTATAACATGATCACGATAACTCATGGTCGGAGTTAACATAGTGCATACTTGGGTCATTCTAGGATGTATTGAGGTGTTAGAACAGAGGAAGGGGCTGTCTGCTGCGGATAAAAGTTGGCTTGGAAATACATGGACAGTGGGTGCATGGCTGAAGGATGTCCTTTTGATTTTTGATGTAAAGTGACATCTTTCCGTGACCATGATGAATATTTTATTTTTAGTCTAGATCTCTTCAGAAACAGAGGGGTGAAAAAAAGCATCTTTCATGAAGATTTTTTCCAGGGACCCCTCAAATGCCAAATTCCTGAACATATAGCAAGGCACCACTGAGTTGCCACCTTAGAAGCAATAATTTACAACTAACCATGACCCAACCCTAACCCTAAGCATATCCTAACCCTATGATTTTGGATGGGATCTATAAAATATACTTGGTCAAGCCTTTCCCTTAAAGTTCTACATTGTAGAAGTAAGGTTGGCTATGTTATTTTACATTTTAAAGTCATATCTGAGTTCATATGATTTCACTAAATCTCACTGTAGAAGTCCAAAAACCTCTTAGATGGGGGTTATTTACAGGGCAAAAATACGGTCGCTCAGATGTGGCTTACTATCACAGGTTTGGAAAATGGAGCTCCCCTGTTCAAATCCTGTTCACCCTGCTAGAGTTAACCTAGCTAATATAGAATACAGACCTAGAATTGAACATAACTTTTGTCTCCCACCCCTACTTGAATGAAAAAAAATCTGCCTTTCTCCTTTGAAATAAAACACATGTCAATTTTGTTAATATAAACACACATCCCTTCCGCATGACAAAAGTAGATATCTCATTTCTATGAATTGATTTTCAAAGCGAAGGACGAGATGAAAAAAATCATATTTTCATTTTTTTAAAACAGCACATTTTCTTGATTAGAAATTGTTACTCTTTCCTACACAATTTCCAATATAGAATTAACAAGAAAGTAGCAACTTAGGCAGTCTTGACCTCAGCTGAAAGTCAAGCAGCTCTTAATATTTTAAAAGCATGTAGGCAGGAAGCTTATCCTTTCTGATAAAGCGCTTACTCGTCTGAAGGTGATAAACCTAAAAGCTCCTAAAACACCCCTTTACATACATAAGTCAGAGAGCAGGATATTATTCTTAACATAGTCAGGAAATTATAAAACACCCAAGCAGGAAGCATAATGTACTATCATTTTTTCTTGGATTTACTCATTTTTTTTCCTTGTTTGAATTATGAACATTATAAAATATCAGTTTAAAACATGTTTGTTTGTTTTTTGCAACAAGAAAATCAAGTTTTGGTCATTTTACATCCAGATATTTAATGAACGTTAAATCATTAATGGAATCAGAACTGTGTTACCTTGTCCTAAATCCTAGGTATACTATTATGTTGTGCTAAAAAAAAACTTGTTGTGATGCCCCCAGTGACTGACCCTAGTCAAAAAATAAAATATATATAATGGTCAGGAAAGCACCAAATTTTGCTCAGATTGGATATTTTTTTTTTTTTTTTGAAAATGCAGCCAAAATTACCAAAATTTGGCACTTTGGGTGTTTTGTATTATTTTTTGTTACTCTGACCAACTCCATTTTCAGAAATTCGATAATAATAGCATAAAATTTGTATCAGGTCTTATTAATATCTCTTGCTGGCAACTAATCTATATTTACCGGACCAGGTAACAACTGTTAAAAGAGTTTTATAGTTGTCAACTAGTGATAGTAAAGGCTCATACAGCCCCATCCGAAAGACTGGATTGCACAAGATATCAACTATCTACTGAAGATAGAAACCAAGATTACTGGACTTATCTTTCGGCTGTACTTAGGAAAACAGTGAAGGTATATGCACCAGGAGTTTGTAACATCATATGGAATCAGTATTTTTTTACCCATTGCCCATGATCTTGTAACCTAGTCTGGTTGCAGGGTACATTGTCTTGTTTACCTTCCAAACAAGATCACCATGGCTTTAAGAATTATGGGTGGTAATGGACAAGCAAATTCAGACAGAATAAACTACAGACACAAGAAATGATACAAAGATTTCTGTTTTGCATACCCGTTTAATAATAATAGACAAACATTCCGTTTAAAAAAAATGATCTTTTGAGAACCAATACAGGACATGAAAGCCGTGACAAATAAATCTAGTTTGAAGTTTCTGAATTAAATACCTCATAGTTTGTTTTAGCAAAGTTACATGTCAACTACAGACTTAGTTTAAGTGCAATGTCCTGGTCAGTAATTTGCCATAATTTTTTACCCAAATGGTCAAAATTATCAAAACAGCCTATAATAACCCTGTCTTGAGTAATAGTCACAATTATGGTAATGATGACTGGAGGTCAACATATTGAGTAGGCTAGGAACTAGAAACTCATTTCAAAATAATCTGAGTGCCTTGATCATGAGATAAGACTTGAGCTAGACCTTGGAAAAGATCAAGTTCATTACCAGTATTAAGGTAAACATGAGCCTGCCTTTTAGTTGCCATATGCTTGGAATAAGTCACTCAATTTAGCGGGAATTTAGCACTAGCAAATTTTCCCAGGGAGAGGGGGTATTCAGCAGTGGAAAGGTGGGTATATGCAGTGGCGTGCCCAGGGGGTAGCTTTGGGGGCTGCCCCGCAAGATTGTAAAAATCATGTAAAATCAGCATGTTTTAATGATTTTTACCACTCAGCTCATATAAGTAAGTTACTGATAAAAAAAGATCTGACAAATTGTATGAGTCAGTATCAAAAAACCCGGTACTTATCATTCGTGGACACCCTGTAGCCATGATCTGTAAATATATTTCACCTCCAAACTCTTTATAGCTTGGGAGATAATGGCATAAAACGTAAAATTAATTGGTATACCTTCTTTCTTTTTCTTATGTATTTACATAACAGCCTCATCCCCAGAGTTGCATAAAACGTAAAATTAATTGGTATACCTTCTTTCTTTTTCTTATGTATTTACTTAACAGCCTCATCCCTAATCCATCTAGATGGACTACCTCATCCCCAGAGTTGCATCCTTTCATTTGCCTCTGAAGAGTGAAGAAACCTAAATGTTAAACCTTACAAAATGCATTTTTGAGGTCAAGGTCAATTAGTTAAAAGTGAACTACACACATGTTGAAATATGAGCCTACCCTACCCTTTTAAACTTTTATGGTTTCTGACTGGTTGAATTCACATAAAACTCTAACATCATCTGCTTACTTTGCCAAGATGAAAAAATCTGAACTGACTCACTGAAAGTCCATTGGAACCATCAATTTTCTTGTGCAAATTTGCTCAGAAACCAATACAATATCAAATAGCTACAATATTTATGCATTATCAAACCAGCTTGTCCACCTTGGGACAAAACTCTGTTCTAAAATGTCCTTCAATGACAGTTTAAGAAAAACAACATGTTTTACCACTATTTGAAATGTTAAACTTACAAGAAAGTTTGAATAAGATAAAAGCAATGGAAAGCCCCTCATTGATCTGAGACTATCATGGGGCAGTGGCTTTTGTTATAAACCGATTGGCATGATTTGAGCTGGTCAATAGTAAGTTACTATTGCCCTCTCACAACTAAATCGGCATATAAAACAAATATTGACTGTTGACTTTCATTCTGGCAATAGTAAAAACTATTTTCCCTCAGTATTCTGGAGAATATTGTACAATTTCCCTCGACCTTTGGTCTTAGGAAAAAGTACATATTCTGAAAATCACTTCGGGGCAATTATAGTCATTACTATTCCTTTTCAAGTCGTAAATCCTGTATAATCAAAATTTTAAAAATGCCAAATCTTGTATTCCGCTTATATCATCCTTTTTTATCAAAAAATGGAACATAAAAGATACCGAAATTAAAATCACACCTATGGACACTATTGTTTAGTATCAGAATGTTTATATGGCTACAACACTGAAATTTAATGATACAAAAATAATTATTATATATCAAGAAAACTTTTTTTATTCTCTAAGAGTAAATTTAAGGGGTTTAAGGTCCCAAGATCAGTGATTTATAAGGTTACTGACATTGGCTTTGTTGTTCCATATTAATTCCACCGTAGTAATCATCAATACAAACTGACGACTTGGTTCAAGTTGCGCAAGACATTTGTGTTTACATTTGCAAACAATTTCAGATTAATTGGTCTTAGTTAGCCATTATTATTGATTGTAGCATTGTGCGTAACTTTATATTTCCTAATTAGTCAATTCCAAACAAAGCCAACACATTCTTGGTGACAAAACAGAAACT
>JXSR01S011217.1:28456-44802 GCA_000969725.1 Ophiothrix spiculata
AGAAAATCAAACTAACTTGTTTGGCATGCAGGTGTACCTGGGGGGGGGGGGGGTTCTTCAAATTGTTTTGTACAGGTATGTGCCTGCCGGACTCCGAAAAACTGACCATCTCTATACCTATTTTTGGCTCAAAAAGCCACACATCAGTATACAAATTTTTTTGCAAGTTTTCCCAAAAGCACCCAATTTATGAAAATTGGGTGCTTTCATCTGAGATGAAAAACACCCCATTGATATACCAAAATCCTGGAAAAATCACCCAAAAAGGCAGGCACATATACATATAACTTGTCAATGTAAGTAACCCCCCCCCCCCCCCCGAGCACAAGATTGGCAGATCATAGTCTTATGCCTGTTTAGATGCAACCTAGATACAAACCAGTACCCTACACTTGATGTTTCGTCAATTGGTTTCCGAGATCGGAATGTCAATGTAAGTAACCCCCCCCCCCCCCCTGGGGTGTACTCTTTGCTTGAGGTGGACGAAAGAGGTTGATCATCACCAGGCTTTTTAACTACAAATTTCCTGATAGATTCATCATAAACCTACATGATTTGACTGTACGCAGCTTATTCACTCATTCACTGATTTTACAGATTCATTTATTTTAGAACTACCTAATAATTTACACCCATGGGTCAGATACAGATGAAAGGTTTAAAAAGAAAAATGATGAAAATAATTAAAATTCCCAGGCTTTTTCACTTCAAAAATATAAAGATCATTTAATATTAAAGTTTTAACATTTTAATAATCTAAATACTACTAAAACCATCCTTTCTGCAAATTATTGCTTGTATTGATGCGCTACATTGCAATATATTACAATTTACCTCGAACTTGCAATTACATTTAAAAAACGATTAATAATAATTGTCCACAAATTATGATCTTTAATCATGAAGAAGATTAATGTAAGATAAAAGATTCAAGGTATTTGAGTAATAATGATATGCTTGAATAATCTGTTTGTTCATAAGAAGCCTCTTATTGTCTTGACTATGATATTTTACATGCCCGTTTACATGATTGCTTATCATCATTATCAATTAGTTGAAACTATCATCATAATCAATTAATTGAAACTATCATCATTATCAATTAATTGAAACTATTAAAATGTTTCACAAGCTAATGTTTTAAGAAATTAAAAATCAATATTCAGAAAGATCTAGTCAATGATGCAGGATGAATGACCCTTTATGTGACTGTACACCACAAACAGGCAGTAAAGGCAAAAACGGTGAAAATACAAGTTATTGTCCCATTTTTACGTATTCAAACACACTACAGAGTTGTTTTAACAACGATCCATGCGTCTGCGCATTTTATTGCACGAGGGTGGCTTTAGCCATCCAAGCATGATGAAAATATGCCGACGCATCGGATGCAGTTGTTGGTTTGTGATGAACAACTCTGTAACATGTTTGAATACCTTTCAACAACAAAAATCTTCCTGAATTTTATAAGCGAATAAAATGAAGTGTTTTCAATTTAACAGAAAAAATATTTAGAAGAATCTAAATCAAATGCTAGTTTTGAATGTTTGTTGCTTTTCTGTGTTAACCTTTTTCAAGGCAACAGGCTTTGCACATATATAAAGTTCCCGACAAGTGATGAACAGTGCACCGACACGTATGTGTACTAAGGGTTCTGTTGACACTGCTTATTCATGTCGACATGTCACAATAATTTTTTGTCGACGCGACATATGTCGACATAAAGTTGATATCAAAGAGTTGGTTTATGTGGGAAAAACAAAAATGTTTCGATAAGCTTAATGACCCGTTTTAGACGTAGACTTACCTCAGCGCACCAAACGCACAAAAATGAATTGTTTTATAAAACAAATTTAGAAACAATTGTTTGGTTTATCTTGCACGCAAATTCAATCAAGCATGCAGTAATAGACAAAGGTTACCTTTATTGTTCCTATTGTGGGGGAAAGTCATTTATATTGGGAGGAATAATTACACATTTCAGAATATGTGTAGTACTAGTATATTCATTTTTTCTGAGGAGGGAGTGATTAATGATGATGTTCGTCTGATTTTGAGCGATTTGGGTTTCGACCTGGTCAAATATAATAAAATTCAAATAATAATTGCAAGATTGTGTCATCATGTATGGTCTCTATAAACCATATTAAATACCTTTTTTTTAAGTTAGCTACATATATCTTTAAATAACAAATAATAGATAAAAAGTGGTGGGGAAAACACTAAAAATAAACTGCAAATGCAAAAAGCTTTTCAAGTATATATTTGAAAACCTGCTTGATTTTTGGTTCGATACGACAAAGAGATTTGTATATTATGAGTTCTGTAATTGACTTGACTTCTTGCTTTTAATATCCCTCCTCTATTCAGCAATTATTTATAGCTCTCTATTATCTATTAAACCAAGCAATATGGTTTCATCAAATGGCTTAAAGTGATGTGATTTTTGACACAAGAAGAGTGTGAAAATGCTGTCTCCTTAAACAGGGATGCTATTAATGCCATAGTCCTAGTAATGCCATAGTCCTATTAATGAGACACTTTGCTTAATACTTTGTCCACTTTACAAAACTTAACATCTATTTAAGCTTCAATTTGCTGCAAATGGAATGATCACGGAATCTATTGTAATACATCCTTCACAAGTACTAGGTGCAATTTATATCCGAGGTATAAAGAAACCTTTTTGAAATGAGGGAAAAAACGACCTTTTTAATACAAGGTTAACATTGATTTTCTAAAGGAGTAAATTGGGAAAAATAACAATATACTATTCATATCTATAGGGATTAAAACACCAAATATGGAGCTAAATTTTATAAAGAAAGGGGGGAATTAATTAACATTTGAATATCACTTTAGTCCTTTAAGGGTCTGAAAGAGATGTGGTAGAAATCGTGTTAATCCAACTATTAAAATCTACAGAAATAGAAAGCAAGACATGATCAAGAGGAATGAGTAAGGGTCAAAACATAGTCGGCCTTCAAACAAAATTTTCGCAACCAAACATTTGGTCGTGACGTCACCAAATATTTGCTATCGAACCAGCAACAAACAGTTGGTGCAATGTATATGGCAATTTAATACATGTGCAATTTAGCGCAAAATTTTATTTGGTCTCAACTCGGTGTTGAAGGTATTTTATTTGGAGTCACTCGTCATTTTGACGTCACAACCAAATGTTGGGTAGCGAAAATTTTGTTTGGAGGCCGACTATGTTTTCACCCTAAGATGTCAGAAATATTGATATTGAGTTACCTGGTAATACCGGTAGAGAATTCTTTTGTTTATTATTGTTTTGAAACATTTATATCTCTTGTACTAAATGGCTAATAAAGATGGGATTTGGATCAAAATATAGAATTGTTAACGCACAGGTAAAGGTTGCAATAAAAAATTGAAGATGAAAATAGTCACCATTTAACTCATTTCCCCTTATTGTGTCCCAAACATTATCCTTTAAGTATATAACTTTATAAGGGAGGGGTCATCTTGGACCCAGGATTTCGTTTTTCGTGCATAACACAAAAATGCAAAATAAGGTAATATTGTCCGCGTTAGGTGATTGTCTAGGTAGTTGTTGTGCAATTTTTGGTGCAAAAAAGCTGGATACATGGGTTTTAAGGGGTCCATTTGGACCCCTCTCTTGTGCACTAATGAGATTCTGAAATATCAAATGCACTTTAAAAGTGTTAAGAAAGCTGGTAGATGATAATTCCAAAATATTCATTAATGTATTCACTGTATAGATTTATTCAATTCTTTTAATTGTATCATTAATAATTACAACACTGAACAAGAACTCAATGTATTTGAACAACTGAGAGCTGATTTGCAGATTTCATCTATTGCGATAATGAGCCTCACAAAACCTGTCAGAAAAACTAACTTCCTACAGATGTACAGCGCAACAAATTGTATTATCGAAAACATTTGACCCCGAAACAGTTAATCCTTGCTACATCAAATATTTGTATTAATATTGTTTATAAAGTAAATAATCTTAGTGACTAAGACGTAAAATGCCCGCAGGAGGCAGTGGCTCCAAAACATGCTATGAAAATGGATGAAGGTAATAAGGATTGGATGTATGGTGCTACCAATCAGACTTGTAATCTTTCTCTTTAAATTAAAGGTAAATCTTTTTAAATATTTGGTTCTCAGTTTCATATGGAAAGTCACTAAAATACAGGTATCAGTATCTTTGACAATGTTCATCTGGATTGCTGCAAAACAATGAATTTTTGGTTCATTATGATAATTTCAAGTATAAATTTTGTGAGATGATGTTGTTTATACTCTAGATATTGAAAGAACTTGATGGGATTTTAACCACTAAAAATTAGAAGCAAAGAGAACCAAACGGTTAGGCATATTACATAGTTCACAGGTCATAGCTAATCGTGAGGTGAGATACATTTTCTTTTTCACATGTGGCATTGGTGACCAATGGGGATTTTTATCACTCAACCTCTAATTCATTAAAAATAAAAATCAATTGAACACAGAAAAAAGTATCATTTGGCATAAGACTTTTGAGTCGATAAAAGATACTGAAGAAAATTGCTCATAACTGAATACAGCAATTCGTTTTGAAAGTTCTGGGCACCACAGGAAAGATAAAAGGTATGGACAAAATTCCCATTATTATATTTTTAAAATAAAGTCCATTTCAATACCTTAGAATACAAATGATCATCATCCCATGTTTAAAATATGTGCAATTGTCATATTAGCCTTGACTTTTTGCCTGTAATCATCAAAGGGATGCTCAAACATCACAAAATTCCAACATATGAGCTTACATTAAGAGTAGAAGTTTTTTGTGGAGCTTTTCAACAGAATTTGAAGGGGTGGGAGTCTAATGTTTGTAATTCACATCCTATGTATAACTCTATCGACATGCTTGTCAACAATTAAGTTTTCAGAAATGTAATACATTTGTCAAAAAACATTCCATTAATCAGAAGGAATATCACAATTAACAGGCCAATTTTGCATCCCAGTGTTAGCAGCATTGGCTGTACTTGCCAAGTTGTTCGGGCTACTGGGTTAAACTTCTCTAACAAGAAAAAACTATTTAAAGAAATTTTGGAAGCAAAAACCTCAAAGATCCTGCTTTCCTGTATCACTGATGTGTTGTCTATTTAAAAGACATTTCTTGTTTAAAGTTTTAACTGCACTTAGCAAAAATAATTCTGAATATTGATTCTTAATTAATTTCATGTCAAAACTTGAAGAAATATTACTTTTACCATTGAAAATAAACATGACTAAATGCCTTGGGGAACCACTGCCATACTGGTCAATATATCTGTCTCAGTACTGATATAAAAAAACCTTTTTTGCAAATTTCAAACCAGGGGCCGATTTCACTAACATTTAGCGTTGGTCGCTAACTCCATTTTGATCGCTAAACTCCAAAAATGATCGCTAAATAGCGGGTATTAGCGATCGTTTTTGGAGTTTAGCGATCAAAACGGGGTTAGCGACCATCGCTAAATGTTAGTGAAATCGGCCCCAGATAACCCTTTTCACATATAGTACACACTAAATAACCTCCTTTTTCATAATTTTAGTATAGAATGCTAAATATTGCATGTTAATGTGCATTATGAAATCTTATTAATCTATGGATGAATTTATAAATTTTACTGTTGATATTTTAAAGACATTGATACCAAATGACCAAAATGATTATACTTTTGGGGCAAAACACTGAATGACTCCTTTTTATTCAACTACATCTTAAGCTGAATGTCCTCTTTTTCAATCTTGCATAGGCACATGTATGATGTCATTTTCATATTGGAGAGACCCATCCCCCAATAAATGCTGACTTTAATATCTGTTCATAAGTTACCAATCAACACATGGCCCGTTTTCATGCTACATTATGATTTACTTGGCTACTTTGAAAACAAGCATTTTCTAAATTGAAAGGAATAATAAATAACAGTAAATTAAACATAATCAACCATTGAAGCAGATTAACACCAATCAAGTGAGCATTGGTATGGCGCCGAGAAAGCTGCAATTGAAGAAAACTTAAACCAGGGGGGGTAGGACGTGACGTCAGCATATTTTGAAACTCCCATTCAAAAAACTTGAATTTTAACTAACGCTCAAAAATTTAATTTTATGCCCTTAGTTAGTGTATAAACATATGCAGATTTCAAAACCGTTGGGGTCGACGTCCCGACCCCAGAAAACTAAAAAGATTTTCTGATTATTATAAAGAACTACTTTTCTTTTTATTTACGCATTGAAATATACGGGCGATACCACGGAGGACTACGCATCAAATCTGAGTAAACAGTCCGGTAAACAGGCAATTCATTACGTGGCCACCGTCGTCTGACTTAAACAATATTATGCCAGAAACAAATCGTGTGTCTCTTTAGTATAAGGTAAGATCATAATTTTCCTATGATGCAGAAACAAAATTTCACAGAGTTTAAAGAATGCGACCAATTCTCTAACCACCGAGCCACAGTGCTCCGGTACCGGCATACCTTTCCCTGGGTGCCTTTCTTGAAATATACCACTCCAATATTAACAAGAACAAATCTTGGGAAATTGTTAGACCTACCACTTAGACTTGCTCAATGTACCTCTTCAATGGTACATCTGTGTAGGTTGGAATTCACTTTCCTTTTCCATTTGGATGCTGAATTTTGTTTTAGCGCAAAAACGCAACATGACCCAATAAAGCTGTTTAAGTATGTAATTGTCAAAATAGGGTCGCGCATGATTGGTGCAAAAAAATTCAAATTGGTCGCGTCATTTTTGAGATAATTAGCATAAACTGATAAAATGATGGTGCTGTTCAAATTTTGTTTTGTCACGAAAAACTTTTAAAAATGTTTATATCAGCAATGCATTTGTAATTAATTATTATCGGCTATTATGAGCCAAATTTCATTGAAAAATTCCTTTGGTAAAGCAGACTTCAAATTTTTCTTGAAAATGTTTTCGTTATTGACACAAATTAGTTATCTGGCTGCCATTTTGAAATGGAATAACAGATTAACAATTTTTTTGTTTCATATGAATTGTATTGTGGTGGTGTGTCACTGTGTATGATTTTAATGATAAATAATGAGGAGAACATTTTTTTGAAGTGATCAAAATCCTGAGTCCAAATGTACCCCCCCCCCCCCCCTTGTGCACTGACGGGATTCCAAAACACCTTATGCACTTGAAGCAGTTTTCTATGACTGCGAAATAACAATTTTTTTCATACATAGTTAAAAATTCAACAAATATTACACACCCGTTTTGCACACTTAATCTTCAATGAACATTGAACAAGCTTGCTAACACGCTCCATCTTGCTCATCATCGCTGGGTAATATATACACATGTAAAATACGCAGATGTACCATTGAAGAAGTCAAATTTTATTTAGATATGCATGTTTCTGTCATTTTTCCTAATAATTAACATGGTAAACATCAGGCTAACCATATTTTTATATTTCAACATTTTGAAGTGCTCTAAAAAGCTTTGACATAAAAAAATATGTGAAAATCAACAAACCGTGGAGCATATGCTGTTTTAGAATCACATAAACATTGACTTTTTGAGTTTTTGGTTTTTGTGCCATAAATCATGTGAATTTGTGGAAAAACATGTATATTTTTTGCACAAATAAATTGATCAAATACTGCATTTTTACAAAAGTCTATGGAGAATTTGTAATAGGTTCATGCATCAGTTGAATTTTTATCAAAAATATCAAATATTGCATAGTCTGGATATTTTGTTATTAACTCTTTTTTTTTCAAAATAAAGAAAACAGTTAATGGTGAAAAATGTACTTTTATAGTGAGTGCATTTGCACAGCTTGTGTAAGTCAAATAATTATTACAAAATTATGAATGGTTCTATGGTTTTAATTTAACACAAGTGTGAGACAGAATACAATCTTATGTAAATATACTAGGCTGGATTTGGCCTAATTTAATCAAGTACTACGCACGTTGCACCAGTTCTACAGGGTGTCCCAGAAAAAAATCTTCTGGTGACAATACTTAATAGAGCTTCATTCAAGGGGACTTACAAACTCGTGAAATTGGGCCAGAAAAGTTTACATTGAAATATTTGACAACGCATAACTTTTGTTGTATATTACCGATTGAAGCGAAACAAACAGTATCTAAAAGTTCAATTCATGGGCTATAAAATGCAACCTTCATACACTTTTGTACTATCCGTTAAACCAAAGAAAAATACACACAAATAAAAAAGATGTTTTTTTCTGGGACACCCTGTATAAAACCACTATAATGTAATATTAACAAACAAAAACAACTAGCAGGAATATGTATCATTATTTTAAAATTAAAAATGTATCATTATTTTAAAATTTAAACAAATCATCAAATGAATTCATTCCAACAAAATTTTAATGAATTTGTACAACACACACTATCTTAAAATCCTCATCATTTTCTTAATAGTTTTGTAGGAGCATTTATATCACATGTATGAGTATTCTTATCGAAGATGATATTGCGTGCAAATTGGTACTTTATCAAAATTCCTGACGGTTTCCTACTCTCTTATATATTATTCAAGATAAATGTTATTGTATGCAAACATTTTATAAATATTTTTGTAAACTCATCCCAAACATCATGTTATTTTCTCCAAAATCACTATTCCCATAGGTGAAAGTTAGCAAAAATAAAAAATTAAAAAAAAACACCTTTAAACTTTGCTAATTTTTGGGTCAGTCGCAAAGAGCAAGTCAACAATTTTTACAGGCATAATCATAGTTTATGCAATATAACACAGAACATCTACAAAATACAACCATTTTGTGACATGTTGATCCCTGCAATTCAAACCGTACATCAAACCCTGTATCTTTAATGGTGCGTTTACACTGTGACGACTTGTTTCGACGTAAGGTAACGTATTTGCAACTAAAAAGTGGTAACTGAAAAACGACTGATAGTAACGATAGTGTGCGTGACTAGTACCGTGTGTGAGCGTTAACTGACTTTAACTAACGATGACGGGCGTAAAATTCAAAACTGCAATTCGCAGGTCTACGTTGCTTGTAGTTACCCCCAAGTCGTCACAGTGTAAACGCACCTTAAGCATTTTTCTCCTTAGTAATACATCACAAAAATGTTTGAGCCTAGTTAACAACTCCATAACTCTGAACAACCCCCATCCCTTGAGCAAGAGCCCAGTATCTTGAGGCCTTTGACTTCTCTAACCAAAAAGCACCAATCTATTATATACAATTACTGAAATGGACCTAACACTTGCATTCATCACACAAGCCAATTAGGTTAGCCATGACATTGACCACTTACACACTTGACTGTGCTAGTTGGTCAGTGGCCTTACAATTCAACAAAGATTTCCTTGGCTTGGCTATATAGATAAAACAACAAGATCTGGACATCTCTTGTCAAAATCCTCCCTCCTCCACTTGTCTTATTGTTTACAAGGCCATATGGGAAGATAACCGATAAGTAAATAACAGTGTTCAGACAGGTGGAAGGCGCTAAGGGGCGCACCATTTGATTCTCAGGGGGGGGCATGGAAGTTTTTTTGAAAAAAAAAACTTCTCCGCCGAAGGCGGCGAAAAAAAAATCTTGACCCAAAGATGAGTAAGAAAAAAAAAACTTTACCCAATTATTTCAAATTTAAGAAAAACATAAAAATGCAATAAAAAAAACTTTGCCGCCGAAGGCGGCGAAAAAAAAAAATGTCCCTGCCTTCGGCGGCTAAAAAAAAAAACTTGACTCGACCCCAACTTCCATGCCCCCCCCTGAAAATCAAATGGTGCGCCCCTAATGAAATGACAAGAAAAAGATAAAACTTAGTTGAAAGTTATAAAAGTCGATTATCATAGAGATTAGTGCATCTGCAAATTTGTTCGACCTTCCATCATCACTCAATGCAAAACTGGATAAGAGGATGCGCAAAGTGTTATCAAAACAGACCAAAACATCTTAACTTTAAACAAATTGATTCACGAACCACACGTCTCGCCTGATGGCGGTACATAAAGGATTTCAGCAGAAAATTTACCCCCAAAAAGGTCACCTTACTGGTGATGATGTGTGGTCAATGTTGGACTACAGATTTAGAAAGTTTAGTCCATGTGGGGTCAAAGGTTTACAATTTTTGGTCATAACCTTGAAATGACCTTGGATGACCTCAAATGATCTTTTCACCCCGACTGACCTTGAAATTGGGTCAAGAGCTATCCATGGTCCAAGTTTAATTCATGTGGGGTCAAGGGTTCTTAAGATATGGTGGTGACCTTGAAATTTCCTCGGATGACCTGAGGTCAACTTTTTGACCTCACGAAAACTTTTGGAACATTTTTTGAGATTTGACCTCAAATGGCCTTTTGACCTTATTTTTATTTTGAACCTCCTAAAAACGTGTTGTTTTTTTCCTTCACAATTGTTAGGTGCTTGCAGTCATCCCACCTCTCCAAACAAGTTTTTCTGCTTGCCCACACATATGCCAAAAACGATCATTGAGGGATGAGATTTGTTCTTTTAATTTTTGGCCTTAAAAGAGATGTCATACAAAACTGAATCATTTTCTTGAAAAATGATAAGTCACTCCATCAGTAATTTGGGAATGAACTTTAGACTTTAGGAATTAAATAAAACTTCATTAAAAGGCAGGAAAGATTGGTCAAAATTAATATTATATAAAATAAATGCCATAACACAGCTTTTTAACAATAAGAAATTGCAAAAAAAAAAAACCTCCATGTCTTATCATTCAGCAAAATATGACAACATAAGAAATCTAGCACAAAAATTTGACCTGATTAATGCAAAGGTTAGGAAAAGATTTGTGTCTCTTTCTCCCATTATTTTTCCTTTTCTTGAGTCCAATATACAAACAAATGACAATATTCAAAAATAATGACCCAATTTTTAGTCTGATTTAATGCTATAGTGAAATAAAATGAAGTTTTTCTCAGGTGAACCCCCTGACATTTGCAATCCACTTCAAACAACATTTTGGTTTAGAAATATTGGGTTCTGGGATTAGTTATTTATTTATCAAACCAGGACTACATATTTTACAACATCATTTAATCATTAACAAAACAGATCAACTTCCCCTGGTAATGATATGAGGTAAAAACTGTAAAAAATTCTTAAAGGTGTGTGACCTGCTTTTTTTTTTGGGGGGGGGGGCATCCTAACTTTTTCAAATCAAATTGGACATTTTGATACCATTTGTATGACCAAATAATGTTTCCTGGAATAGATTTGGTCGAAATAGTAACAAATTATTGGGAAAACGTCATCATCATAAATTATCATGTTGGCTACAGAGCCTCCAGCGCTGACAAATTTAGTTTACCACAATGTCTTTTTATGGGACGTTTTCAGAAACATTTATGCTTAAAGCATCACATTGGCTCAAGTGATGCAAACCATGCTGAGGGTTCTTTATATATAAAGAAAGCAAGTTCAATTTTGCCCAAATCATGTTAACTACCTTTAAAGGTGTATGATCCAATCACATTCTCATACCCAGGGCTCAAGCGAAAGTAGTATAATTTTGATGCCAAATTTTTGCCCATATTTTTCTAATCATAAATCCAAAATTTCACTTCCAGGTTCTTTTTAGTTTTGGAGATATGGCATAAAACGCAAAATTAATTGATATACCCATTTTCTCATATATTTGCATAAGAGCCTCATTCCCAGAGTTGCATCTTTCTTTTGACTCTAAAATACGAAGAAGAGGATATACCTACGGGATAAACCTCACAGAATGCATTTCAGAGGTCAAGGTCAATTAGTTAAGTGTAAATTATACACATGTTGAAATAGGAGTCTACACCTTTAACTACAAATGGACAAGTAATTATCTCTGTTGTTTGAAGTTGCAGGACTGTGAATACTTCTAATGTCAGAAGAGAATCAAGAGCTTAGAAATGATTCCCAAAGCATTTCAAATATCTTTTTATGTTATTTGTCTTTATTGCTTAAAATACAGCTGCCTATGTATTCTATGCTCACACAAGACACGAGTTTTCCCAATGATACCTTTAAATCATTTCTCTCATCAGTTAAGTCAACATCGCAGCTCCCATAGAGTCCGGTATCCAAACAGAATCATTACCGTTTACTTGGAGATAAAGCGAGACCTGTGATAGTCGTAAGCGCCAATATTTCACGCAAGGCCTCGCATCAGTACAATTTTTAACCACTGACCATAAATAATAGAGCAAGTCATGAAATTATAAGCTAAAATCAATCTTATATTACAAAACGTGATTTTATATTGTACAGCAATTATTGCAACCGTTGAAAATAATTGACCGACTTTACTGAACTTATAATATGAGGTTGTTTTTTTTAATAATATAAAAGCATCAAAATGTTCATCCCAATAATCTGTTTGGTGAAATGTTAAAGGCTTGCATAATGCATTTTTTTTTAACTAAAACAATTAAAAAATAATTTCGATATAAATGTGATGCCATAAAGCTTAATGTGTTAGTTGCCGCCACCTTGATTTCTAATTTGCAAAAATATTTCAAAAATAATGTTTTGTAATTTGCAAAAATAATGTTTATACAACAGCTTTTCAAGTGAAATTGTAGCCAAATGAGAGTAGAGGTGCCAAATGTTCAACACATGACTGCAGTTTTGCTTTGTTCGGAGAGGTATCTTGGAATTATGAACACCTGTACATTAAGGGAAATTCCCCGAATTAAAAACAAACAGGTCATTGTTTTATTTCATACACGAACATACAACACATGAAATACAAGGTAGCATTTGGTGAAATTTGCAGAAAACATACCCAGATAAAAAGGGTTCTGTCACACATCACCGTTTGGAGCCCAAATATGCAAATACCATACAAAAGTTTTGCATACTGAATGTGTGCCAAACGGACACCGCCATATGGATAAAACGTATAAAACGTATACAAAACCGACACGACTGTATGGATAACGTAATGGACATACTTCTAATGAACACATAACGGGCAACACGTTAGTATGTAACAGAGTCATAAGGAGCCATTGAACCAAAATAAGGAACCAGTGTACCAAATTCATTTTCAGTCACAATTACTTTCATTGTTAATAAGAAATGTTCTGCTAAATGTTATGTACTAGATAAAGGATGAGAATCACATCGTTCTGGAATATAATGTGCCTTGTTTGAAAATTTCAAACAAAGTTTGATCAAAGACTTTCAATACAAGTCTATGGTTTGATGTAGTTTTAAAAGAAGAGCAGTTCTTTCTTCAATTTAACAACCTGTTTTTGTACAAGATGCTATTTTCATTCATTTCTTGGAATGCAAGAATTGAAATTTCCAAAAAGATTACATCTAATGCCTATCATAAAAGCCTTGTATAATAACGCAGCCTTTGATTATAGCATATAACTAGATTTAATTAACCAATTGGCATAGTCAAGGCTGACCGTCCATTCCCAGTTCCATTATACCATCCCATTGGGATATTACTTCAGCTTCTCTGGCCACTTCAGCCATTGACCCCTTAGTCCACTGACCAGTTATGTCACTGACTCTTAGCCCAATCCACTGGCCTCGCTGCCTCATTAGAGAACTACGTGAAGGGGGCACATCAACATCACAATATGCAGAAAATAAAAAATAAAAAAAATCTTTTTTTTTAAACCAAAGTCAAATAAACTTGAATCATCGAATTGAACTAATAGATATTTGGCAATTTCTTGGGTTAACCTTCAAATATTCTTTCATAGAGTCTATCTTGAAGGTTGTACCTCTCATTACAACATCTGACAAAAATCTCATTGGAAGCAAGGCATGAAGGGAAGATCCTGGTATCTTCTTTTGGTTGTACCCATAATAACATGGACTCCAAAGCTATGCAACTGAGTTCCAAAAGTTTCTGTTATTATGTTCTTTCTTTCATTTATTCAAAGTATTCCTTGGTTAGAATACTTTGATTTGTTCATATTCATTTTCATTCATTTCATATAGCCTACATTCAAAAACAACCCAAAACACCTCTGACAGGTTTGCTTTTTCTTCCTCTCCTCCCCCTCCTCCATCCCTTCCCCCCTGCAATATTTCTAGGACTCCTCCATCTCCTAAGTAAACCAAAAACCAAAATTTCAAAATATCATGTCAATATTTTTTGGTGATAAAAGTGTACAATTATCATACCTGAATGTCACCCCCTGATAAGGAATAAAGCTCCACAAATTCAATATTTTCTAGTTTTAATGGATACAAAGCAGGAGGAGGAACAAGATGCAATAACAATACAATAATTTCTTGTCACAGAGCACAGAGGGTACTGACCCCGGCCGCCAAGCCAGCCGACTGGCTTTAAAACCAAACATGTCTTTAATTGTGATAGATCATCAACGGTTTGGCGTAATCGTAATGAAGGTCAGTGGTCTGACACATGCTCAGGATATGCACAGCTCTGAGTCAAGAGTACCATCCCAGGATCCAATTTACAGACTGGTCAGCACCAATTGTGGTCAGTGGTCGTTGTTAGTTGCCCTTGACCGGGACAGAGTTTCGGTGCCCTTGGTCTTGCTAACACATCCTGTACTATAATTCTAATTGCTACATCTTCCACTTGGTTAAATCGGTGACCAATTGGGACCGTTTGTCAATAATAGTTACATTTCCCTACAAGTCTATCTACACATGATGGCGTCAGACCCAGTCCACCTGCCATGGGAAGCATTGTTCTTTTCCTATACCAAGCTAGCATCTATCGGTCCCTCCATCCAACCACTCGGTCATTTACCTCTCGCAAGCATTTTCAAGAAATAAAGGTGACCTATCTTATTGTTTGCATATGGCTTGACTATTGAATCACAATAAATGGTGAACTTGACTTTAGCCTTTCTATTATACATCTGGTTTTAGAGTATGGTTGCCTGGATACAATTTTCTGCTTACAGTGAACAAGGACAAGAGAAATGCATCCAACAAGGCAACAAGAGCAGTCTCTAATTAAGGAAAAGTCCTTCTGTAGCGTAATCAAATTCCAGCTCCTCCTTAAGTAGTTTCTCATTTAAAAGGTTTAAAACTTTACTACTTATTTTTAATAAAAGCTTTAGAGGTCTTAGGCTTCAAAAACTTAGATGCAATTAAATTAGAAATGTGCATAAAATGATTACTGATGACCAAAGATGCAGATCTATCAGCACATATGTCGTGTTAGGTTGTGATATCTGCCCAACCTCCAACCCAGCTCCCAAATGCACTCGGGTTGACGAGACAAGTATGACCATAGATTTTAGAACACATGTCGTGTGACAACCTTCCGCTTATGAGCGCTGCATTGTTTCACTAGGCCACATGCAGCACAAAATTTGGTGGGCAATGCAGTGATGATGGTAATGACAAGCAACAAACTTTTATCTTTTGTCATGATGATAAATCCTCATGATAATTTCACACCCGGCTTATGAAATTAGCCTAATATCTTCCATGAATACCACTGTCATTAAAATGTTCAAAGAAAATCAGCTAATTTTGTATTTGATTCACACACCTGGACATCCAAAATGATGGACTTTGAGACAATGTTCCCTGGCGGAATGGATTTTGTGAAAATTGTTTCTCATCAGACGTGCCTATGTAAAGATTTAGCACGAGACCATTACTATATATGATTAAATGTATGTCAAACAGCTGGGAAAAGTAACAGAAAATCATGTATCATGTTGTGAAAATGCTTTGTAAATAAGAAATGGCTCTCCTGTATTCTGTTAATTTAAATTGAAATTGGGGAAAATCGAGTAAGTTAATAAAAACGCAATAGTTGAAATGGGTGCCATATTTAAAACACAAGATAAATATTATACAAAAAAGGGGCGAATTACATAAAAATTGGGATTTATATAATTTGAGTGAAAATTTAGGCAAATTGGTGCATGTAAAAATGGATGTACCTTTTTCTGTCTTTTAAATGTCCTTCACCCTTTGCAAAATTGTCTAGCCCCTACTTGCACCCTGAAATTAGAAGTCTGTTATTCTACTGATAACCAAGTTACATAAAGGGTTCTCACGATTACCTGATTACTCATCAATATAAAACAATGGCGACTCAAATTACAAACATTATGTAATGTGATTAGACTAAACAGACCATTTAACAAAAACAATAGGGTATCCAAACAAAGTTGATGTACACCATAACAAAGAAATCGTGTCGTTTTTTTAATTGTAAAACATTTTCTGAATATAATTAAATGATTCTTTAAATGATGTACAAAAGCATTTAAAACAATCAAATAACGTTTTAAGTTATCAATTAATTACTCAGGACTTTGGTTCATTGATACAAACTAATATTAACATGCTTCA
>JXSR01S011219.1:27953-38463 GCA_000969725.1 Ophiothrix spiculata
TTCATTGGGGGTCAAAATTCAAAAATGCTACTTCTATACATGTAGATTAGACATGGGTATATAACTCATGCATATACATAAGCTTGAGATCCTTTATTTCATTCATAGGCTCAAGGTCAACTAAACAATTGCTTATTAAAAACAGTTAAAAGGTCACTTCCCACCGGCAAATATCATGCGACTGTATCCAGATCTGTTTCCAGATCTAGTTGAATTTCCCTTTGTTTTTGACAAATTAAATTTGGAAAAAAAATTGTGCGCTTTTGCCGATTTGCAAGATTTTGTTTTTTGCGCGCCGCGCGCGTATTATAAAAATTACATAATTTTTCTCCGGCCATTTTTGCTGAAAAAAAATGTTGGTTAAAACAATCAGCCGTCTGCCACTACTTGTCATCCCCCCTTGATGAAAATCACTGGATACGCAACCGCCCCTTCATAATATCAAACTTACACTTCGCCATAATTATAAACATTATTATCAATTGAAAGTATCAGTATTGCAAACGTACTTTTAAACACACTTTAAACTACCCCCGAACCAAGTCTAATTTAACGGCGGTTTAGCGACCGTTTGATAAGCTAAAACATAAGTCTAAATTCATCAACTCTTATGGAATTGCGTTTAGTTAAACGTTAGTCTAAGTTACGAGTTAGTAACGACTAATGTTTAGAGTTACACATCGTTCTGGAATACGGCCCATTTAGTTCAAGTTAATCAACACAAGACACTAATGAAAAATGTATTTTGTGAAAAGGAACTACTTTATACATTTTCAAAATTGTAAAAACAAACAGATCGTACATTTTTATAGCTTCTAAATACATATGCTAAATTCGAATGTCTTTTAAAGCAAGTTACAAAAAAATAAATTTAGTGATTCATATTTGATAACTGATATTTCGCAGATACTTTAATAAACAGTAGACAAATACATAAATAATATATTATGAACCCCAATTAAGATGAGGTGCTTTAACGGGATTTATTTAAATTCTAGGACTTTCCTTTTTTACTTTTACCACACCAACCAAAGAATGATCGTTATATGCTTTTTAACCGAACAACCGATGACTTGAATATGTTATTAATGCATAAGTTTTGTCCTTTTTATCAATAAATATTTCAATCAGCAAGACAAGATGCATTTTCAGGTCTTAAAGTATATTTAAAAATTAAGATTTATCTCTAAACTTTAAGTCATTATTCAAAATCCTGCTAAGATGTTCTATATAAATATAAGGTTTTCGTTTTTGCTATTTAAGAAGCAAAATTGTATTTCAGGCATGTCATTAAGTTCAGCCTCATGGTATACAGAAGTATTAAATACGTAAGGGAGTCCTGTCCACTTATCTTCAACGATGAAATTGAGTTCGAAGCTGCATCCATCATATGTGATGACTCACCCCGAAAAGGGGACTTTGCGACAGAACACTTTTCAAGAAACAGGTGAAAATAGGCAGCAAAAAATAAAGAAAATAATAAGAATTTCCAGCAGATTTTCTGTTGTAAAATTTGATCGCCTAGAACGATTTCAACAAGTAAGGTGTCATTGTAAAGCTTTGATATGCTGCAAAGATGAAATGATATAATCAAAATCGATATCATCTGCAAAGTACCCAACTTTCGGGTTGAGCCATCACATATATCACTGTCAAAAGAAAGAATCTTCTTTTTTTCATCCGATACATTTAATTGTCGAAAACAATCTTCAGCACATGTTGAAGATCAAATTTATCAGACTTCATCACAAATTATATTTATTCCTTCTTGACGAACCAGTTCTATTTTCTTCCGTTCACAATCCTTAAAGAAATAAATGATTACAACATTTTTGACATTAGCCTCACTTCTGAAGAAGTTCAAAAGAACTACAATGTTAAAGTGGATTTTTGTCCCGAAGATATTTTGAAGCAAAAGTCTGTAATACAATTCGGATATTTAGATAAGCCTATTGCCCTGTTTATCAAAATACTTTTTCTCGTCATCACACCTGATGTCAACACATGTGTGACAGATTGTTGTTTTTAAGTCAGTCTGGAATTCTAAGGATTGCAAGAAATTTGTTTCTTGTTCATTCTACAATTTATATTTTCTATCCAGATTTGGTGCATCTGCATGAAAGACCTTCTCAAGTTCTTCTAACATGAGCTAACATTTGTAATAAAATCTTAATTTTAAACACAAATCAGTGTAAATTATTCTTAATTTTATTCCTTAAGTTTTTCCTCAATAGTAATAATACTTTTATGGTAAAAAATCATATTTTCCTTAAAGAGGAAAGTCTGCTTAGTCGTGTTGACATTATAAGCTTATATAAAGTTGTTGTTCAAGTAGTGAATGTTACCGTCAACAGAAACCTCACACCATCTCGTAAACCATCTCTCTCAAAATTTCAAGTTCAGCAACATCTACCATCAATATTGGTTTAAAACTGGTCAACAACACTTACTTTTTATGACGTATATTTCAGTGATACCCATCACCGTCCTCAACGTTCTAATTCTGAGTTCCAACTGATCCTCCTCTGAATCTCGCCGTAGATTGCGTCCTAGATGACGGTATTTCCAGAAGAGAATCATAAAATGATGACAATTCGCGCCCCCCGTCTCTATTTAAGGTGGGGCTGGTCATCGTCATCTAGGACGCCATCTACGGCGAGATTCAGAGGAGGATCAGTTGGAACTCAGAATTAGAACGTTGAGGACGGTGATTGGTATCACTGAAATATACGTCATAAAAAGTAAGTGTTGTTGACCAGTTTTAAACCAATATTGATGAATTCAACCAACATGTATTTGAACATTCATTAGCAACATCTACCATGTTTTCTTTTTTCAGCATCCTTACGTATTTGGTTTTCAAAACCTCTGTCTTTTCAAAATATTTATGCTGATGTCTCATCGTAGATGAAAATCTGTGTTCAGGTATCCAGGAGTTAAATTTAATGTAATAAACAATTTATAATTTTATGTAGCATTATTTTATTGATCAAAAGACTTGACCCAAGAATATTGAACTATCACACAAAAAAGTATACAACAGGGGTGTGTGTGTATTAACAAGTATTAAAAGATTAACGAACCTTCTAGTAATAATTTAGGAAATTATTTCAACAAATCTTTGGGTATTGATACTTTAAGAAATGTCCCGGGAGCAGTGTTTGTTTGTGACAAATGAAATAACGTTAAGTATATTTGTGTAGGCCTACCTTTGAACTTGAAAAGATACCTATATACATACAAAATATTTTTATCCCGCCATTCTATCGAGATCACGGCGGTTTGTGATGATGATACAATGTACAAGCAAAATAAATGAAAACAAACACATTAAATAGGAAATATATGAGTTTTCAAGTTTTTTAAATATGTTGACAGAACCAGATGAACTGAGTGGATGAGGAAGGGTATTCCACAGTTTTGGTGCAATTAAATAAAAAGATATGTTTGCACAGAAAGAAGATTCCCATGGCGAAATGACTTAAGACTATACAAGAAAAACAACCAATTTAACAACGAATGTTTAAGGAGCTTGGTCCGATTTTTCAAAATGTATTTATTTATTTATTTCATATGAAAAATGACCACTTAAGAGGTCGAATTATTAAATTTAAGCTGAATCGGTCAAACGGTTTTGATTTTATGGGCATTTTGTGTTTCAGAGGTTACCATCATTAGACATATTTATATATATATTGCTAAAACGTAACTCGGCCGTGGAATTTTACATGGGTTATTAGAAAAATTTAAGCAATAGTTTGGGACCAAAATCTCAAAAAAATAGGAAATAAACTTAAGGGCAATTGGACCATGCTCCTTTTGCAAAGAATAAAATGGGCATCTCCCCCAAGAATAATTTGCTCATATAACCAGAATTTTAGATTAAGTCATTACTATAATGAAAGAATAATAAACGGAGATCGAAGATGTTAAAGAGTCAGACTCCGGAATAGAACCAGCTGGGGGAAAAACGTTTCAGAAAGACTCTGTTCTATACAATGCATACAGCAGACAAACTGAAAATATAAAAAAATATTTATAATTCAAAAGTATATTTACATAGAACTATAAGTAATGAGAACTGTTAGCATCATTCCCGGGCATCATCCCGACGTTACCCGTGAGGCGCACAGCTTATTTGAACGATTGATATAATAGTTTTTGTGGTAAAAGGGTATAGAGAAGATAGACGCAGACAGTGAAAACACTGAATCAAATTTCAAGATGTTTATGTTCGTTTTTCTCAGCAGATTATTCACAGTCGTAGTTGAGTAATTTAACACTGCCAATTACAGCACGTGACACAACACACTTTAGAATTTAAAACCGAATAAAATATTTAAAAGTACATTAATAAAGTAAATCGAAACTCGTAACGTGCATTTGGCAAATTGTAATTCTAACTCCTTCTTTCTAAACTTCTTTCCAAAACTGCTGTATTAAGTTCTAGACTTCAGTGTAATGGGCCATTTGTATCGGAAAAAAGGACCTACATTTAGGGGGCCAGATTTAAAAAAAATATGACTGAGTAGATTTAAACAAAATACCTCCTTTTGTTCATCGTGGTCAAAAAAACACACAAAGTTTTTGTCCAAAAAATGGTAATTTTATTTGGCGTAAGTACCGTATTATAATCGTTGATTCCTCATATACATCTGTGATCGCTTGGAGATTTATGGTAGGGAAAGAATGTCAGGGTGTGTATAAAAATGAATATAATAATATTTCCTTGTGATTGTGGAGACAAATGATATTTACAAAATAAGAAGGTGGATTCTTCTGCGATTAAATATTAACAAATAGTGATACTGGGGCACTGTTGACTTGTGACAGCAAATTTATGAAATGAATGGGAGTATTTTAGTTTTTCCTTGAAGTAAAAAATGATACGAATCATTTTATCTCCTTCAGTTGCACACCATAAATACCCCAGGGATGCATCGACAAACAATCTAAATTTTATTTGTACCACTACTGACTTAATGACAATCTGAACAAATACAAACCAACCAAAGTGCTTTCCCGAGGTTTTTACTTATTTCTGCTCGACAACATTTGCATTACCATCGCTTCTTGCGATGACGTAAATCATCAGAACTCATTTCACAGTCATCACACATCTCAATAATTACTTTTTTGATACGATCTATTCGTTTGCAAGATTTGATGACACAAATACGTCTACCCTGACGTGCTTTCGTACCTTATATCAGATAAATCAAAAAAACAACATCGGTTGTTTAAGTTTATATAATCAAATAAATAACATCCAAAATGGCCGTTGGCTATGTTTGCATAATACTTTGATATCTTAACAGTTATTACAGTATAACTATTAAAAAAGGGTTGAAAAAATAGTTAAATGGTGAATTACAAAAGTATGTAAATTTCAATTGAGGGTGGTTTTTTTTTTTTTTGCAAAAATCGTTCAACAAAAATAACATTTTTAAACATATATTTCGATATCTATCGTATTCATACCTTGTAAACAGAAAACTTCAAAACATTGTAATTTGTCAATATAGACAACAACATGTGTTTCAAAAACACTTATTTTAATGGAATGGAATGAAACCACGCAGCTCTAAATAAACAAGAAATAAAGGAACAGACAAAATTAAAGAAATAAATTGAGATGAATGAAACCATCATAATTTGACATGTCCTGGTCATTTCATTTTACATTCAGGATTGTTACTATTGTTTCCTAATTGATAGTTTAGTGTTATAGAGGCTTTTATGTGGCTATTGACTCTATTCTGCCATTAAGATGTAGATTTGCTACTTAAATCCAATAGATAATTTACTTTGCGGTAAGTTTGTACCGTGTAAGGGAAAATAAATTAAAAGACAAGGCTGAATCAAATTCCAGATGTGCATGTTTATGTTTTACTAAGAACATTAATCTCAATCGTATATAGGTAATTTAACACTGCCACAAAAACAACACACTTAAAGATGTATGAGCGAATAAAATATTTACTTTTATTCATAACTGAAGAAAATCAAAGCTTGCAAAGCATCTGGCAAAATGTAATTTTAAACTCTGTTTCTCTCTAAACGTCTCTCTAAACATTTTAAAACACAACGATGCTATTTAGGTAACTACTGTACTCCTGCAGCAATAATTCTAAGACTTCAACTAATAAACAATTTGTAACGACTTTGGAATTTAAGAATTCAGGAATTGTCTAGTGCCTATCCTTTGTCAAAATTGATAGAATAATGTTTCATTCTCTCGTGACGATGTTCTATTGCTTTTTTCAGCTGACTGAGTTTTGTTTTAAGTGTAACATTTAATAAAGAAATTATTAAAATTATAACAATTGTAATTTTCTTACAGCACACGTTTTACATGATCGATTCATTTAAAAATGTAAAACATTTAACTAAATCTTCCTTAAAAATCATGAAAAAATTCACAAAAATAATATTTTATGTTTAACAACCTCTATTTGGAAAACCTTAATAATCTTAATCGTTATCGCGGTCGTATTCTGTTAGGAAAAATTATCCCAAACATCAAGTCATATTAAATAAAAATTTATATATTTACGGTATTGTGGCGGGCAGAAACCAGCATACTATCATTATATCGTGGAATTTAGTCATTTTAAATAATTAAATAGATATTTAACAAAATTATTTCAGATAAAATGAAAATCTTCAGCTATTATCTTGAGATGATTCGACAAATACCGGTGAGCATTTGCTGCAGGTAGCATCCCATGAAATAAGAATCCATTTATTTATTTGACGTAAATAAAAGTCACTACAATAATTCTTAGTACATATAACCTCACGAATAGCAACATATGATCAATATATTTTGACAGATTTGATTTTGCTGTACGCAATGGTGTAACCTTTGCTTTATATTGATATTAAATCCAACACCGCAGGCACTTAGAAAGTTCATATATGGATAACCTACTTTTTATATAGTAATAGACATTTTAATAGTGTCCAAATAATACTCGAATACGAATGCAAATATGCACTAGCATAAATAAAAAAAAAATAAAAAAAAATCACACTCTTAAAATTCTTGGGGATTTTTTAAACAAATATTGTAAACTCGTAACCAGAAACCAGAGGATTTTCAAAAAGTGGACCTTTTGGAGGAAAACATTTCATTTTGGCCGACAGCATTTTGTGTAGTATTGTATTAAAAAACGGCCTAAATTTACTTGTTTTGGTGCTTTAGGTGTTCTTTTGGTGGTCATTTAGGGAATTTTGTGTGGACCTCTTTTGTACATTGTCAAATTTTGCGGGGGTGGGGGGTGCGACGCCCCCCCCCCCCCCCCCCGCTACGGGCTTGCCAATGTGCTGCATTTTTGGTATACAGGGTTATCAAAAATACATTATATCAATAATTATGTTATAGACTTTGGTTTATTTATTACTGTTAAACTTCGCAATTGTGGTATCATGCATAAACAACAAATCATTATTGTTATTCATTAACGTTTTCACAACGTACAAAACTTGTCATGAACATTTTGACCTCTGAACATTGAACTAGTTGCTGAAATATCATGGAAATGACAAAAAAATTCATGTCACACTCTATTAAATACATCGCCTACTCTTAATTTTTTGGCACGAAAAGATTATCATTAAAAAGTGTGCGAAAAATCATTCCTGTAGGGTTTTGACTTTTGGCATGATGACTTTCGAAACATTTGCCATTTTTCACAATTTCGTCAATGGGCTTTTCCGCCACAATTTTTCCGCCACCTCCTCCCCCGTTGACTCGGCTCACATTTTTAACAATATATTTGTTCAATTTTCATGAGAGTTTTTAAAAATTGCCCATATAATCATACCTAACTTGTTGCAGTAGGTATTAAACTTCTTGAATAAAACTACATTGAACTACGAAAAGAGAGTTTTTATGTCACATTTCCCCGCATTGGCATGACCAATTCATGACTTATGAGCAGCTCAGTTTATGACGAAAGACTGCGACTGTATTACTAAAAATTCTGTTCTTAGTGTGTGTGTGTATGTTGAGTTTCTAGAAAGCTTCATTCACGAAGTACTTATAAGATTTTTGGGCATCCGTGAATGACCACTAAACAGTAGAGTTTATGTATTTGATAGTTTTATTCACATGTTCTTCTTGGATTATGGTCAATTGATCAAGCTTGACCATTATCCAAGACGGTATACGTAGTCTTTAAATGACTTTGTAAAACTATACTGAACAGTTCGATAACTCATTATATAATTTTTCAGTGGGCTATGATGTACTTTATAAATTCCAATTTTCAACATCTGGGTATGTTTAATAAAAAATTATCATATATGGGCATCATGCTCTTTTATGCCCAAATATGGTCATAAAAGTGACATTTTCGGGATTGTAACCCACATAGCAAAACCTTTTCAACATTTTTTGCCAGGATAATGCACAAGTTAAAGAAAACGTCTGTAAGAATCTACAAAAACTCGTTTTTGAAAAAAAAAATGGTTTCTACGTCGTTTAGCAATTCAGGTCTTCAATATGCCATAAACTCCATTTTGAAATTCGCGACTTTCCGCTCATTTCCAGAGCACCCCTGAATTACTTTCAATTATCATTTAGCTTGTGATAACGCAGTGAGTGAGTGATCAAGCAATTGCATTAAAGCCTTTATTTTACAACTTTGATTTTATATTGTCTTAAATGAGGAAGACCACTGTAATTTTACTGAAGTTACGTCGAAATGAATCTACAAAGTCTTTTAACTAACGGTTTCTAAAACTAATGTTGATTTTGAAATCATACTTGTTGGCTTTGTGGTAAATTATGCAAAACATGATGTGCCATATGTTGGCACTCTACAAAACAATAACCTTGCAGATGGTTTGTAGTTTAAAGGAATACCCGGTTGTCAAAAGTTTCTTTTCATTTTAAACAAGTATTGAAAAACAAAATACAGTTTACTTCATTTTGAGAAGAGTGCTTTTGTGTATAATAAACAGCTGCATCGTATTTCACCCTTTTTGCTCGCGCTTTGTAATTAAAATTCAATTTAGTTGTGAATAATTAAATAACTGAGTCTTTTATTCAATTTATGTTCTTTAAGAGCATGTCACATCAATTGGTAACATCATCAATATATGACGTAACGATGTGGAAAGAAAAAGATCAGAATAAAAACGTGGTGAAGATTTGAATATTTGATTTATTCGATATATATCATTGATTGCTATTTGGAACTTTAAACAACTAACGTGTGCGTGTTACATACTGCAGAAAGTAAAATGTTAATTAAACTACTAGTACTTTATTTAGGAATCAAAATATGTTTAGCTTAATTAGATGCAAACAAAATACAGATGTCAACCAAGATGTATAATAAATTTGAAGACTGTAGAATAAGAAGTACTTAAGTCACATTTTGACGAAATTGAGTTATTGGTGGTTTTGAGGTAACTGAAGGTCGGGCATTATTTTGACAAATTTTTTAGCAAATTTTTCCATGGGAAGTGGTCGTCACGCTTGAGTTAATTTTTGGTCAAATTTCAAAAGCGTTCTAAATATGTCGACTTACATATCAAATTATTCGTCCTGGCGCCTTTTAGAGGGAACACATCATTTTGGTCTTGTGTACATTTAATCAAACGTTTTGATCTAGAGCCATCTTTAGCATATTTACCAGTAATGGCAGTCGACTGATTAAGTCAATTTTCAAGAAAGGGACACAATTTATATCTTTAGAAGCGTTTTACGCAACACGTCCATGCCATGACTTCTTGCTTATTGTGTTTATGTATTTAACATACTGTATATGAGAAACTATACTTTGTCAGTTTTAGAAAAAGAAAATTAAGAAACAAAGCAAAAACGCGGTTAGCCTAGTGGCTGGAAAAAAAAAACCGGTCGAAATGGAAAGACAGCTGTATTTGCTTTTGTAGATATCTTTCTTTACCGTTTATGACATTAGGCTAAATAACATTAACTGTATCATCACTATGCACTCCGCTCCAGATAAAGAAAACAGCCTTCGTAAATATAGTGGCTGGATCACAAGCACTGGTAGCCTGGTTATAAACCAGTAGCTACTGCCATACAAATTGTTTGAGAAAAACTGCTTAAATCGGGACCTTTCTGATTAACAATACACATCAAGGAATTAATGTCTCCAAGTGCATTAGTGTATTTGCCATTATAAATGTTCTTGATTTAGCAGTGACTGGAGGAGTTTGTAATATCAATGTGGCGCAAATAGTCACACATTGATTCAACCAGGTTAGAAACATCAATATGGGTGAAGTGTAATGTTACCTTCCGATAACATTAAGAGAGTTTAGAGTAAAATAGTGCCTAGAGTTTTAAGAGAAGATTAGATGAAATCAAACTGTAAATTTAATATTTCTCTGATATAGTTTAATTTAAGTTTGCTGATTTCACATGGGAAAAAGACCATTTTGATATACGTATGTCTGCATTGGAGCTAAAGGGTGGCGGCAGACTATTTTGGAAAGCGTTGTCAAAATTTGATTATTTCACATTTTTTTG
>JXSR01S011221.1:0-10576 GCA_000969725.1 Ophiothrix spiculata
CCATGACTAGAGGTAGTGCCTTTTGGTAGTCTTGGGCCTAAAGGACCAAGGTTTTGGGCACCAGGGGCCCATATTTGTATGTATAGAATCACCTCTAGCGACCAAAGTATATAAAGTCACTTATAGTGGTCACCAACACTACAGTAACCCCAAGGATGCATTATGGATACCCTGTAGCTCCTTGTGACTTACAGAAATGCTTTTGGATTGTCTTGGCCCTAAAAAGACCTTTTGTGTCCCTTGGGGCCACCACATGCATAGATGTTCTGGAGTTGTCTAGTTTAATATTCAGTTTTAGTGCAGGATCAGAGGAAAACCGGAGGACCCGGAGAAAAACCTGCGGAAGCGAGCGAGGACTGAAAACCAAATGCACATAAAGCGCTGGGCGCGGGACTCGAACCCGGGACCTTATAGAGGGTTTGCACGACGCCCGTTTTCGCCGCCATCTTGGTGCCCTTGGTGGGCGCGGAGTACTTTGTGAAGTAAACAAGACATCAAAATCGGCTATAACTTCAAATCATGACTTGAAAATTAAACTAAATAAATGTAATGTATATTCTTGTGATCATTAGTCGTGATCTGGTATCGTGATACAGCTAAAAGATTATGATATGACGGGACTTTTTGTTTGCCGCCCCATGAAAATGGTGTTATGAGTACCATGTGACGTCACGTGCAAACCCTCTATTGGTGCAAAGCGGGGGAAATACCGCTACACTAACCCGCTTAACAGATACTCATCTCAAAATACTTTGAAGAATCTGAAACAAACTGCTAGTTTTTAAATGATTGTTGCTTTGTCGTTTTCAACTATTCCCAAGCTTCAGTCCATGCACGTACTCAAGTTCCCGACGTGCGATGAACAGTGCGCTGATTTATGTGACTGCGTAAACGCACTGTCGTGCACGCTGTGCCGTGCGTGACACGCTTATTTGAATATCAACTGTTGATTCATCACAAATCAATAACGGTACGCTCCGATCCTGTTTAAGGAGATACAGTAAGTTGTTGAAGAACGGATAATGTACTTTTCAACTCAAACTACTGTATATTATCTTCATGTTTATCACGCTTTCGTCTTTGGCAAGTGCACTTTTGAGCAGGTTTTTTTTTTTCAATTTAATTGATAACTTTAATTCCCGTAATAAAGACTTGTATACGGATTGTCTGTAAAGATGATGCAAGCGTCCGTTTTGGCTATATAAATATACTATAGTTTGACACTACTATGATACATCGGTGTAAAGCATACACTTAGTTCAATATTACGGTAACTCACGGAATGAAGTTTATATGTCTTATACAATAATGGTTTAGTTTAGTTTAGTTTAGTTTAGTTTGTTTTCTCTCAGCATATACAAATATAATAACAGTATATAACTATATAACAATTTGAATAAAGAACAAGCTTTGTACATGTAGACAAGGTTGGATGCCTTCAAAAACGCGAAGCGTGTTGCTAAAGGCACCCATTACTCAAAATGATACAATTATGGATGGAACGTAATATTTAACCAGGAACATTATGCAGATTAAGTAAATAACAAGTTTAGAATAATATACAAAATAAAAAAAAAAAGAATTGGGAATATAAAACATTGTAGTTGAAAAGGGTACCATTTTAAAAGACTAGAGAAGAGAACTAAAGAAATATAATGGTAGTTTTATTCTTACGACCCAAGATGTTATTGAGGACTTTCCAAGTCGGTTTGGCGTTGAAGTTAAGCTCATTAAACGTGTCAGCATAATAGTTTCGCTTAGAAATCCTGATTAAAGTTGTAAGCTTGTTCCTGTATAGCTAACATAAGCAGCCTTACGAGCATCAGTTGGATTGCAACCATACTTTTTATACAATTTTTCTTTGCGATTGATATATTTAACTATTGCTGAAGTAATCCAAGGCTTACGGGGGATCTTTGCATTTGACAGACATTAAAAAACCGAGAAGATTTATTAGGAAAATAAATATTGTAAATTTCCATAAATTTAGAATAAAACTATTATTAGCTTCATTAGAGCAATTAGATTTGATAACTAAATCCCAGTTAACCAGTTTAATTAATATCATCACAAAAGTTCTTGACACGATTCTTATTTAATAAATGAGAACGCTTTATGAATTGATAATGATCATGGCAAAAGGCAGTATTGGTACATTGATAGATGAGAAAATGATCGGTAAGATCAGCTATGACTACACCAGAATTAATATTATGCGTAAAAACATTAGTAAAAATATTATCAATAAGGGTTGCAGTGGTGGGAGTGATTCTTGTAGGCCTGTCAATAAGAGGATACATATTAAAATTATAAAACACAGAAAGAAAATAATTGATTATCTGAGTGAGTATTGTTACATTTAAGCAAATCAAAATTAAAATCACCTAAGATATAACAATACTTTTGTTCATCAGCAACCTTAGTAAGAGTAGAATTGAGATCATTAATGAACGCATCAGAGTTGGTACGATGAGCTCTATAAATATTACCCCCAATAACATTCTTTCTATCAGAAGAGGAATTTCAACGAATAAAGATATGGAGTGGTCAAGCTCGTCCATATCAGATTCACGAGGAATTAAATTGAGATCATTACGGATACGAAATGAAAGTGAACTATGAACATAAATCGCAACACCCCGCTTCTTCGATCTACCGTGGCACGCCGGGGGACATGATGAAGAACATAATTACCAATATCCACTAAATTGGATTCATTTTCATTGTACCATGTCTGTGATAAACAGATAACTGAAAAAGTATGGTTCAAACTGCTAAGAATGTCAGTAATACGATCAGAATTTTTTACTAAAATTGCGTGAGTTAATATGCAAAATCGAAAAATCATTTTCATACGTTGCCATCACATTATCATAATTGAAAATATAAGAACACTTATATATTAGAGACATTATAATCATGTAAATTATCATTATTCAAAAGCATATCGTTGACAACAAAGGGGTTGAATTTAAGACTCAACAACTTATTGAATTCAACGCTGCAGTTAAAAGAATTCAAGGCAAAGTTAAACTCATCATCATCAATATTGTGATTTAATGGAAATATTTCACCTGAACAATTTAAACAAAACCAATCATCGCTAACATTTAAATTTAAATTTATATTTGCGGAGAGGGGTTTGCCACACCTCCTCCCCCGCGAGTCTGTTACCTTCCCAGCATTAAAGATAGCCGGTCCCGGGGGGGGGGGGGCACTTCCATTGACCAGTGGATATCATGCGCGACCACGGGGTTTCAAAAAGCACCCTAAACAAGTATTTTCCCTGTTTGAAAAATGCACCCCTTAACAAGTAACATGTGTGAAACCGAACCCTTAACAAGTATTCGGTGCAAAACTTAGCTCTTAGCACGTATTGAGTGTGAAAGTGTACCCTTAACAAGTATTTACAATAGCTTGATGCCCTAAGTAAATAAAGTGTAACAGCAAAAACAACTTTCAAGTGAACCATTGAACCAAGTTTTAATAGGCCCTCATAAAGTAGAGAGCGGACGGCTCTTTTAATGGTGTATTGCGAACCGGTGATTTCAGGATAATGCATAGAGATTCCACCACTCACAAATTTACTCTAAACACGTATGTTTTTGCGTGAAAAGTACACCCTTTTTTCGATATTTTCGTGTTTTTGATACCCTTTCAAGGCACGTTACGTACGCCCAATCTTAAAAAAACACCCTTTTTACGTGATTTTTTGGTCGCGCATGATATCCACTGGTCAATTGAAGTGGCCCCCCGGGTAGCCGGTACCCATTTGATACCTTGGTGGAGAGGACCACATTTGGTTAAGTAACTTGCTCAAGGACACTACTCACGCCGCCCACCGGATTAGAACCCACGACTCTCAATGCAGGGTGATTAACAGTCGAGAACGTATCCGCCAAGCCACGCACGTCCCTTATTTTCTTATATTTCTCTGTAATTGTTATACTTAAAAGACATACATTTTATTCTTTTCAGTTGCTCAACCCTTTTTGTGTCTCCTATGAATTGTTTAATAATTCAGCATGCTGCCAATATACACCTTGACATGTTTATACGGGCTCAAATGTAATGTACAACCACTCAAGATTTAATCATGTCATCTATGATTTCTGTTTTATGAAATGAAGATGACTGTGAATTCAACCAAACGACATCCTCTACTTCCATCTTTAAATCACCACTTTATATAATCATAAACATTTTTTAAAAAATTTATCAAAATGAAACATTAAAATGTGTAACGAAAAATGTAGTTTTATGATCTGTAATGTGCCTTTAATATATATTATTAAATCCATATGCCATATAAAAATATATTAAATAAATTCAGTTCTAAGCCAAATGTAGTGGAGTACAATGATAAAATGTCTGAGAATTCCTCGGTTACGTAGCTTTAATGCATTGATATTAATTTGTTAATTATCAGTATTTTTCGGTGTGTTTACAAACGTACTATTTGAAGCAAATCAACTTCTGCTTTAACAGTTGATACATGTATAGTGTGAGGTACAACACTGGAATATAAATTTTCTAACGTCATCGCGTTAAGAAACTTAAAACGTCACAGCGATACCGTTGTGGTTTTTCTGAAAAATATGAGCCATGCCGATAAATAAAGCACTTTAGATTCTCAATATTCATAATGGTTTGAACCAATGCCAAGTTTGAAACTTTTTAAAAGTGTTTAACTACAGGGTGTCCCAATAAACATTGTGCATGGAAACATAGCTGATTTTCTCAGAAGTTAAGCACAAGAGCTACCTCAAATTTATATCATTCTGAAGCCCATAGTTTTGTTCATCATCGTTGAAAATATCAAGAAAATCCATCGATGCAAACCAGAAATATCATAGATTTTTTCTGCTTGTATCATTTTCCTTCTGCACAATGAGAATCCTATGGTTAAGCATGCTCACAAACAACATCTAAAGGGTCCTTACAACATTAACGGTTGAATAGTTTACAGTGACAAAGTCACCGCATACGTTTTGCCAATATTCTTTAAAAGGTAATCGTGTGAAGCCACTTTCGATTTGTTTCTGGTTCTTTTTCTATTTTTTGTTTGTTTTCTCTTTAGTATATACATATGATTTTTTCTATTCGAAAATATACACAAAGACTGTAAAACTAGGTTTATTGGCAAAATTACTCAATGCTTCGTATATATTGTTTACATGCAAAGACAAAGCTGGTTTGTTTTCTTCTTTTGGAAACCGAATACTCAATCTAACAAAGTAAATTATATTAAAAAAAAAACCCTTGCACCAAAAATTTGAACAGGTAGGTGTCTTACGTCTTATTTCAGATCAAAACCAGTGAGTCCATCATTAGGTTATTATTAATGGCAATTGCGCGAAAAAGAATTACTCTAAAAAATCTGCTAATCAAATTTTTTTGAATAAATCTGGCTGCTCGCATTGATTCCAAAAATTCTAAAATCACAACAAAACCATAATAATTTAAATTAATCACATAATGTTTGTGTTATTAGTGTTTTACTAGTCAATGAGTTGTTTTAGATTTTGGTTATTTTGGTTCTATTCTGAGAGTTCTTTAAAGTCATGTTAGTGTTCGCTTTTCACATGTTCATTTAATTGTTTTCTAGTCATTAACACCCTTCCTGCACATCCTTCAATCTGTCTCCATTGGCTATTGATACACCTTGTTCCATTATCTTTGACTCTAACAGCATGAGATATCATTTACAGTAAAGCGTCGATTTCGCATAGACTCTTTTCATGCCCTCTGATTACTGACCTAACCACGGGATTCTCATTGTGCAGGAGGAAAATGATACAAGGTAACAAAATTTACGATATCTCTGGTTTACTTCGATGGATTTTCTTGATATTTTCAGTAATGATGAACAAAACTATGGTTTTAGAATGGTATAATTTTCGAGTAGCTGATATGCAAAACTCCTGAGTAAATCAGCGCCGTTTCCATGCACAAGGTTTATTGGGACACCCTGTATAAAGATTGTACAAAAATATGCAGATGATTTTTTAAATGGTCCCTCTATTGAATTTTGTTCTGTACGAACATTGAACACATTGAAACAATTTTATAACATAAACTTTTCAACATTTTAACAGTTCTAGCTATAGCCTGAACATTGCATACTGTCATAGGTATATTGCAACAAAGAACATTCTTTGAAAACAATAAGCTTCGATCCGTCACCCCTGAATCTCAACTACAGAATGTCATAAATATATAAGATTCACAACACCCAAAACTATTTGAATTGCAAAACGGCTAGAGACAATTTTTTTCAAAAGTAAGTTTTTTATAGATTCTTTAAGACCTTTAACGTGTGCATCATCCTGGCAAAAACAAATTGAAAAACAAATCTCGCTATCTGGGTTAAAATCCCCAAAATATTACTCTATGCCAAAATATTGACATCGTATGACCATATTGACACAAAAAATCATAATGCCAATATATGGGTTTTTTTTTTATTAAACCCGCCCAGATTTTGAAATAAATAAAGTAAATCACAGCCTTATAAAGAACTGAAAAGGAAATTTTTGAAGATAGGTGTTTCTTAAGTTGAATTTGATCAGTTGTTCTGCAAAACGGCTTACGTCCATTTTCAACAAAAATCAATAGCCAATTAATAAGCAACTATTTGATGCATTATCTAGATTACACCTTATTTTTAAAGACATATTCGTACAGAATTAATAAAATCATTATCAGGAATATTGCGTTACGTTTTCATGTCCTAGCAGTTTTTTGCTCTTTTCTCAAAAAGTACAAAATGGAGGTAAGCCGTTTTTCAAGTCAACTCTTCGTATGTGGTATGTTAAAGATTAGCAGTCCTCGAATTTTTCGAAAGCACAATTGAATGTACGTAAAACGATTAAAAATGTAAATATAACCAGTTAACAATGCGTTAATCTAGGTATCCACATGACATTGATCAACAGTATGAAATATAGACAAATACTGAAGAAAATGTAATATGAGTATCATACAGTATAATTTGAAAATGATGACAAGGAAAAGATAGATAAATGAATGAATAGATATAATATGGAGTAACAATAACTATAAAGGTGTAACCACCTTAAGCTGGGGCATTGAACGCACATTACAAAGGGATATTGATTGTGTTTGATACAAAGGATCTTATTTTAACCATATATGTTTTCGTGTTTTTAATAAGTATAGTGAGATCGTTGCTTTCTTTTAATTTGAATAGTATTTAAGAATTTTTTTCATCTTTTTTATACGATAGATGGATAATATAGGTATCAGCATTAGTTATATTGTAATATAAAAGGAAAACACCGATCGTAACAGTATTTTGCAATTTTTCTTCTGAAAATGATCATGGCATTAATTTGTTAACTATTTTAAAGAAAATGTTTTTAAGAAGCGTTATAATTTATATTCATAGATAAACCCTCGTCTCACCAAGAAGGGGTTGTTGCAACCCCTCTAAGGGTATCTCTGCTGCATAAAAACGCAGAAGCAACAGACCCTAGGCTTGTATGTAATCTCTTTTACATATATCTTTTGCGGTCATTTTGATAAAAAATAGGGAGTACCACCTAAGATCTTTGTCTTCTTTACATTGAGCTTCAGATTTAAGTTCTTTCCAACTTCATTCACATGTTTTGTGAGCTGCTCAATTGTCTCTACTAAGCTTTTAATCAAAGCATTGTCATCACTTAAATAACATTGATTAAAACAACATGCCTTAATAACAAACTGAACAATGTTTTTTAAAACTTTAAACAACAGCACTTTAAAAAAACATCTATTTAAACAACAACATTTTGATCAGTGTTTTGACAGTGAACCAAATAATCATTGATTGATTGAAATACTTGTATTGTAATATAAATAGATATAATGCAAATGGTAGAAATTCAGTCGGAGTTTGAATAAAGCAAGTTTAGACACAATTACAACCTTACAAATTAAGAAAATATGATTGAGATCGTGGTTATGATTCGTAAAATACGGACTAATTTACTTCCCGTATGGTCATATTGGTTTATGTGCGTTAATCGGCTGCTTGTTGCATGCTTCAAGATTTTAGAGTCAATTACAGATATGATACATTGTAGTAACCGTTGTTACCAAAAGCAATACGGTATATTATATATAAAGCTTTTCATTCAATTCAAACAAAATATAACAGTAAAGAAGAAAATTAAAAAAGAAATACAATTGAACAAAATGTTAAAGAAGTACAAGGACTTTCTATAATGCCTGTAATGTAGAGATATACATAATATGGTCTTGAGTAATATTGCAAAATGTACAAATACAATTGTGTAATATGTCTATCATTGTGTATGTATGATACTGAAAGATAAATAAATAAGTAATAGAAAGAGAGAAGAATGACGACAAATAAAATATCACCGAACAATAACAACAAATATAACAAGCTTTTAAAACCCGATCATCTCAGATAGATATGTGTGGCACAATACTATAGTATAGTTAGAATTTACCTGAACTAAACTTACCTTAACCATAATCGTTATTTAAAAAATACACTGGAATCCGTAATATTATATAGCATAAATGCAAATTTTAATCATGGAAGCATAGCCCGTGGGTTTGAGGTAAAAGAATATAATGATAATATTCAGCAATGAAATGCACTCTAAAAGAAGCATACATTGAAATACTAGCTAAGCAAAAAAGACAATACTAGTAACTTATAAGAGTGGTTCAGTTGAGTGTATGCATTTTGATATATTTAAGAATATAGACCAACGCCAGTGTAGTACATGAATAGGAATGTGAGTTCCCCCATTCTTGTTGTCCGGGTTGCACATTAAAGTATGGACTAATAACTCTTACGCAACATTAGTTTCACGCTTTATCCCGTTATGGTCTATGCAAGATGGACTTCGATTCCAGGGGGATTAAAATTGCTTTTACACTGGAATGCTTCGGTTTGTGCAATCGTGAAGTTCATACTAGTATATATTTCCAGATTTGGTTTGAGTGTCAAAGCCAAGTCTCTAATCGCGTGGTAAACGTTATAATGGTGAAACTCGGTGTAGCACTAGCTATTAATATCCAGAACGTCACTTTGACATTTGAAGAACACAAACGTAAATCATTCATTTTTTATGAGACGTAAAACAAGTTTGAATAAGATTTCAAAAATGAATTAATCCATACGGATTCTGACTTATGTGATTGTGACATGAATGACGTTCAAATATAACATGTATATACCTGACATGGAAAATTAAACTGTAAATTTTCAGCTAATAGTCGAATTAACATGCGCATACTTAAGTTTTGTACTATCGTCATGATTAATTTATTTACTTTTATTCGTGATTAAATATTTATATAATAGGAGAATATGTTCAGAATTAAAACATTGAATTTCATGTAATAAAAGATGTTTTACGAACCTTAATTAGCATGAAAGTATGTTAAATTATTTAGTGATAGAAGGTGTAAGTATGAACGAAAATATTAAGACCAATTGTTCCTTACATTAAAATAAAGGCATTTTCGGTGATTAACTTGATTAAAATTCTTTTACATGTACATTTTTCACTCACTGCTAAAAAAACAAAGATAATGGAAGCTTTGGGTTTTGAGAAGAGACAATCCTTGCTAATTATCCTGCCTCATATTAAGACCAATTGTTCCTTACATTAAAATAAAGGCATTTTCGGTGATTAACTTGATTAAAATTCTTTTACATGTACATTTTTCGAATTATTACATAATGTTAATATAATGTTAATATATAAAAATGCGCTTAATGTATGTGCCTTTAAAAAAATTCCAAATGTTTAAAGATATTTCTTTTTCTTGTCTTTTTTTAAGATATCGACTTTTTCTTGCTTTTACAATTTAAATCTTTATTTTATCTTTCATCTGTTTTCTCTAAATGCTGTCTGTTAATTGCAATGGATGGTCATCAGATTTAAAAAAGATAACATTGAGATCAAAATTCAAGTTAGAGTACAAAAGAATAAAAATCACTTCATTAAAAAAAAAATGCAAAATACAATACAATCTTTTTGAAACAAATAAAAGTATAATATTGGTTATTAAAAGCAAAGTTATATAACAAATAAACAAAACAAAACACATCGGTAAACTCTCGTGATGGGCTATACCATCTCATTGTATTTATTTCTACAGACCACGAAAATACCTTGCGTAGGGAATTAGAAAGAGAACATTCATTGACATTTGGGCAATTTCAATTGTAAAAGTAATTTTCATGTTTTTATTCAATCTGGGTACTAAAGGAAATTTCCTTAAAAGCACTATTATTTGCTTTGAATTTTATGTATTATACAGTACAAGTAGTTGACACTACCATCAGACATTCTTGGTTACAACCAGCCGTTGATTTTTCGGCATCATTGTCTGCATCTCCTGAGCTGATATATTTGACCAATGAGCATCCATCTAATGTGCCTCAATACCCTCGGGTCAATCGTTCATTTTACGAAACTCCATTATCACCATCTCACGAGATATAACAATTGCAGTCTCACTTACAAATTTTCGTCTCGTTCGTGTTAAATCTTAGCCAAGCATTTAGTATTTTTAGGAGTCCATT
>JXSR01S011222.1:15772-29707 GCA_000969725.1 Ophiothrix spiculata
AAGAAAATCTGTATATTATTTATTTATTTATTTATTTATTCTTTATGGGGGATTTGATGGAGATTTTTGATGGTGATTTTGAATCACAGAAAGCCTCTTAATGCCTTGGTCACATAACCATCGCTCGTTGACCTATGTCTGGTAATCGGAAGGAACTAGCAAGCCGGAAACATTGGTTTGACATGGGTGTTTGCTTGCATTGTCCGGTTGGTCATCGGTCAGCTGCTGGTTGTTATGTGACCAAAGCATAATACATCGTTGACAAACTGCAAGGTTTAACTCCCCATGCTTTTGGTGCCTCCGGCTCACAAACACTGCCCGGTCTGCACATGAAGTTGACCAATGTCTGGTAATCAGAAGGAACTAGCAAGCCCAAAACATAGGTATGACATGGGTGTTTGCTTTTGTTGTCCAGTTGGTCATCGGTCAGCTGCTGGTTGTTATGTGACCGTAGTATAATATATCGATAACAAGCCGCAAGGTTTAACTCCCCAAGTTAAATCCTTGTGGCATGCTTTCAGTGCCTCCGGCTCACAAACATTGCCCGGTCTGCGCATGAACACAATGCTTCAAGTCACAGGATGATGTCATTCAGTCTATATCCTCTTAATTTCAGCCTGGAATGATGCCGTGAACATAACACAATCTTGCCCAAAGACAAGTGTGACATGGGTATCAAGAAACATGGTACAAAACTCAGAATCTATGACCCTTACTCTCAGGGTGATAATTTGCAACCAACTGATGCAAATATGAGGGTTCTTTTCTCTCTAAGTTGGCTATATTTGTCCTATTTCCACTACAAACACATGTACAAACTCATATGAAAACATGGATGCAAACATATTTTGTTGATAACAATTTATTGAAAACATGACTCTTAAACTTTAGATTAAAATAACTCCTGCACATTCAGGTTGTCATGCAATATATTTCTCAGGAAAAAGCTCTAACAAAGCAAGATAAAATGCATTTGCAAGATTTTTGCAAAACTGAGTTGTACTTACACTCATCTGTACAATCGACTGGCCCACTATCCTGGCAAAGCCTTGGTTGACTTCAGCGGTCCATTTTAATTCCTGCAGAAAATAAAGACATGTAATTCTTTTAATGTTTAATTGTGTTCCAATGTTAGGCCTAAAAAATTGTTGTGTTGCCCTTTTCTGACCGACCCAAAATCTGGCAAACATTGGGTTAGGATTTTTTTATAATTTTTTTCTATTAATTTTTTTGTTTCTAGCGCAGAAACTCGCAAAAAATGTGTTAAATTAACACATCTTTGGTGTAATGTCAGAAATACCTAAAAAATGATCTTGCTATGTCATAATATGACTTTAACATGCATTGTTTTAAGAGATTTTAAAGCTTACAATCTGTTTCGGGGAAATAAAAAAAAAAAAAAAAATCTCAACTGACTGATCCGACTTTGGAATTTTTCCCCAAATGGGCAACACAACAATTATTTTTTTTTTGCCCTTATTTTTTATGTCAACTATATTGTCTCCCTGAGCCCTTTTTAATTTTGACACATCTTCCTTGATAACCACCAATCATGTGCTTCTCCTGTTCATCCTGCCTATATGAACACAAACATGGCAAATAAAATGGGGTTATGTTTGGGGTCTCCCAATGTTTTTGGATGTGCTGGGTGACACCATACAGGCCTACCAAAGTAAAAAGGAATTAGAATACATGCAGTGTTCGATTAACCAGAAAAAAGTTACATAAAAATCTACCTGTACAAAGGAAATAACCTGCAGAAATTAACAATCACAATTTTAGCATTCTACAATTTTAAATTTACCAGTATATCTTCTAAATGTTGATGCTGATCTTTCAAAGAATTTTGTTTTATCTTATGTGGGCAACATAATAAATGTACTCTTTTTAAAGGTTTTTAAAAGCAAGACACCTCATCAGTCCATTATTTCATTTTCATTTTTCTAATTTACTTTTTCACAGAGAAATTACAGGGCCAAAATGTTACATGCAAATGTGCAAGTAGGGGTTGTTGAAAGCTCCCTATTCAAAGCCAGATTCACCTTGAAGGCGGTAAATCGAACACTGAATATAAAGTGCACCGATGCCAAAGGAAGTGTTATTTATTGACCAATAAATGTCCAATATTGATTATTAAGGGCAATTCTAGCAATCATTGTAGAGCAAATACTTCCTTTGGCCTTGGAAGGGAAGCATGGATCCAGATGCCTGGGATCAGTCACTTTAATATATTTTTTTATTTCACCAATAATATTGTAATGCTTCAGTCCTGCTGGGCATGCTGACATCCCAGAATTGTGCGGTATGTGCAGCCCAGGGGGTTAAAGCTTGGTTTGGGTAGGGACTTGCCACTACAGGAACTTGAATTACAACCCATACAAATGCCAATTTTAAGGAAAAGAGGACCCATCCACGTACCAAAAATCCCAAATTTGAGTCAAATTTATTCAAAAATCAAAAAATTTCATCCAAACTTGAGCTATTTTGGCACAAATTTTAGGATTGCTGGAATTTCAAGGGTTGACAACAGACTTCTAAGGGTCTGGTTAGTCCAGTGTAATTATATCTTATCTTTGACCAATCAGTTCAGAATAAATATCACTTGGTCACGTCACGTGTGGGGGGGGGGGGGGATGGGCTGTCAGGATCACAATGCCTAACTTTGAAGCATCGGTGCAAATTTTGGAAAATTATGAAAAGTAGACCCATCAAAATACAAAATTTTGTGTAAGGATTGTTTGAAATACCAGAGAGCCTTATTTTGCTACCAAAACACATCCAACACATTCCTAGTATAACCACTTTTGTATTTTAGCCACCCCGGGCTGTGCAGTAGGATTGCTAGAAGTTTAAGGGCTGACAACAGACTTCTATGGGGTTTGGTTAGTCCAGTGTAATTATCTTTGGCTTCTATCAGTTCAGGATAAATATTATACTTAGGTATTCAAACACGCTAGAGTTGTTCATTGCAAATCAACAACGATGCATCCCTGCGTCCGCATATTTTTTTATTGCGTGAGGGTGGCTTTAACTACCTAAGCGTGATAAAAAATACTTCAAAACATTGGATGCAGAATTGTTGATTAGCGCTGAACAACTTTGTTGCGTGTTTGAATACCTTTCAACAACAAAAATCTACCTGAAAACATATGAATAAATTTCTAAATGTTTTCAATTTAATAGATAACCTACTCATCTTCATAAAAATATTAACAGAATCTGAAGCAAAATGCTAGTGTTAAAATGTTTGTTGCTTTGTCGTTTGAAACTGTTCCCAAGTGCCAGTCCTTGCACGTTCCCGACACGCGATGTACAGTGCGCCTACATACATGTACTGCGTAAGTGCACCTCCATGTACGCTGTGCTGTGCTTGACGCGCTTATTTGCATATCAACTGTGGATTCATCAGAAATCAACAATGGTGCATTCCCGTGTAAGATACGATGAATTGTTGAATGGGTCACATTGGGGGAGGGGGGAGGGAAACGGGCTGTCAGGATCAGAGTATAGCTGCCCAGCAGGACTTTTCTTCATATTAAGTGTTCACCTAATCAGACACAATTTTTTCTAATTATCTGGCATAAACCCATTCAGAACAAGACATGACATTACAGAAAATAAGCAGAGGGAGTAACTCTTGTGTATGGTGACAGTCACAAATCTCGAATTTTCAGCTAAACCACTCTGACCTTCGTCGAAGTTGACAGTCCATTTACAGATGAAGGCTATAGAGTGATTTAGCCAAAAAATTGTGTGAAAAATGGTGCTCTGATTGTCACAATAAACATATTTGTTATTTTGATCATGTTTACATGCTGGTTGCATGTCTTGCAGGGTTAATATGTTCCAAGATAGACTTGCCTCTTTGCTGCATATTTACAGGTCAATTTCCACACAAAAGACACAGAAATAGATTTTAGAGCACAGATCTCGGACTTTGTAAACCAGTCTGTGTAATGGCATAGTCAACCATGGAACTCATATTGGGGGTATTCAGGCATGCTCACTTCCAGCCAAAATCAACTCTCAAGCACCGAGATTCGGGTGCGCATACTGACAAATGATACGTCAACCTACGCACAAAGCCTGTCTGTGTGTTTTCAATAATCAGGCATCACAACAAGATGCGTTGCATCATCGGAAAAAATCCGAATACGCCCAATTTAGTCCCATGCCGGAATAAAAATGGAGGCAAGTCTGCGAACTCCACTCTAAATCTATGGACACCAAGCTTTTTCTTAAGCGGGCGCCAGGCGATTTTTATCCAATAGTGGAGTGCCACGATCTATACACCCAACGGGGCTCGTTCAACTCATATTGCTACAAAAATTAGCCACCAAAATCGCAATGATAAACTATTTAAATAATTATCATAACGTAATTAGCCTACTAAAAGTTTGTCTGATTAATAACAACATAAAACAAAACAAAAGTACACCGCTATCTTTACAAACGCCTCTCTTTCCCAAGTGGGGCACTTTCACTTCGGAGCCGCATCAGTTATCTCGCTCCAAAATTAGACCTACCATTGTTTTCAATACTGAACCATAATGTGTAAGTAATAGCTTATGTTGCCATTTCATCATGATTGAGTTTCAATGTAGGCTTACTGCATTTATAACCACCCCACCCCAGTTGAATTATCTGCTAAGTCATCAATAGATATAATCGATTCGATTGCTCATGCATTAAGTAAGCTATTAGCGGTTATTTTGATTAGATGTTTCCCCGTGCTGCAAAGCCACTAAATCAACTTGCTACCCATGTAGATTAAATGGTCGATTTTGGAGACGTTAGTGGGAGTCTAGATTTGTCGCTGTCGTTGTGTTGGTATGCTGAAAGTATTATATTGTAATGAACAAAACCTTTTGACAACATTGGACCATATGTTGCTTAATCCCGGCAAATCTAAAACACGCTTTATAATATGTTACACAAATGAGGCAATGTGTTACGGGTACCAATATCGCCTTATTTGGGCAAATTCTTATGATGGCAAAAGGGATGTTCATAAAATAGCAGGATAGTTTGGCTTTGTTTTTGAGACATAATTAATCAGACACACTTTTAACAGGTTGATTACGCTATGATAATTATTAAAATAGTTTATCAAGGTGGTTTTGATGGCTAATTTTTTGTAGCATTGAACAGTTGAACGAGACCCGTTGGATGTATAGACCGTGGCACTCTACTACTATGGTTCCCGACTTTTGCGCCTGGTGGGGCAGAAAAATTGAGACAAAGGCGATGATATAGCGCCCGGTACAATTTTTTGTATCAGTATGATTAAAAATTTATGATGCAAATGATTGGAAACCGTTGTTAGGCATCTTTTGAAAAATAGTGCATATTTATATGTGGATAATCAAAAAATTTCTTCTTTTATTGATAACTTATTAATTTCCATTTAAAATGGGGATCAAATTTGGGAAACGGCTCCTGGTCCTGAAAAAATGGCTCCTGGTTCTTCGGAAATCTTAAGGACCAGGAGTCGCTTTTTTAGATTTCTGGCTCCTGGTCCATGTCAGCTTTAAGAAAAAGCTTGATGGACACAGTATATTGTACTGACCTGATTATTAGGCACGATATCCACCAGTGAACAACACACGGCCATCTCAGGAAATCTCACCAGCTTGCTCCTCAATTTGCACAGTCTGTTAAAATAATAAACAAATTGATTACTACATGTTGGAAATTTATACCGCACCAAAACCAAACAAATATTTGCACTAAGGCGCATGAAAAACACAAACAATACAAAACAGTTCAATCATGGATTGCAAAAACAGTTACCGATTATAAGTTAGACTGGAAAGATGATGCTTGAGAAGTTTCATGAAATTGTCAATTGAGGAGGCTGTCTTAATGTGCTCTGGCAATGAGTACCACAGTATTGATCCATAACAAGAAAAAGCTCTATTGTAGACACTTCAGGTAATTTTTAAAGTAAATATCAAATTCTTTTAAATTAATTTAAAATGAAAGTAGGTGATCTAAGAAATCCAAAATTGTTTGAATTTTTCAAATCCGACCTTCTGTTGTAAAGTTATGAAGGTTTTTGTATCACTATTTTAACTAATTTTGGAGAACGCAGGTCAGGGGATAAATCTTTTACTTTCTTTATTTTCGGCTAGCAAGGTCATGGCACCAATCACCGTTACACCGCTAGTCAATACACAGAGTAATTTGGTCAATATTCTAACTGTCTGAATGGATATTACACACACACCAGGAGTTATTTTGCAGCTTTTTGCACCCACACATGCGCAGGGTATTTAAAGATGATTAGTTCCACATGATAAAGAGCTGATCAACAATAATTTAGGCGGAAGAAACAGGCGCAGAAATTTCACCCAAATAATGATTATTTTTGGCGCTTGTTGTTTCATTACATGTGATAAAGCAAATATATTAAAAAAATTATTGAGTGTGCATGGATGTCAACATAAGTTGTAGACAACGGAATTTGTTTATTCTTCACTTCCAAAAATATTTGTCAATTTTTTAAAATTCAATAACTTTGCAACCACATATCAGAATTCTTGTCTACAAATAGGTGGGTGTGCATGGACAAAATCATCTCCCTGATAACATATTCTCAAATAAAATTGGTCTATCACATCTCGCAGTATCCAGAAAAACATCTGAAAAGGTGTCTAGAAACACTCAAAGTATAAAAACAAAACTATCAGGCCTATTTAAAGTCATGCCTGCTTGAATTAGAGCTATGTGTCAATGTGTGTGTAGGTCAGCGGTGTGAAATATAAACGTTCACCTACCATGTAGTGGGTAAATGAAGTATCTATCTATTGGTTGAATTTTGTACCTATTAAAGGTATAGGTATTCTAATCTGGTAAAAAAAAATCAATATATACTTTTCCATATTGGAATGGAACCTACATAAAACAATTGTGAAGTTTCATTTGTTAACCATGAGCCAAATTGATGCTATGGGCAAAAATTGGTCTCATAGTGACCTATAAAACCTACAGGATATTTTGACCATAACTCTTCAACGAATCATAATATGGATGATCTACAGGGGTTATGAGAACAATGTGCATTTAATGTGGTATTTCATGTATGTATGGTTTGTTTTTTCCAACTGAAAATGCATTCAGTTCATATATTTAGCTGACAACCTCTGGACAGCCTTGGTCTTTGAACGATCATGTATTGTCATATAACGATTAAGTATGTTACAGGCATTTCAACTCTCCTCAACACCTTTTTTAATCTTTCATTCTCTGAGAATAAAAAAAGTGATAGTGTTTCTAGAAATAAATTACTAAATTCTTAAAATATAAACTTCTGTTGTAATTCAGTGGTGAAAATCATGTTAAGTATAATATTTAACCTTCCAAAAGAATAAAGTTCACTTTTAAATCAACAGGTGTGCATTTAGAATCTTGAACTTTAGGAAAATAGAAACACTGCTGACAGAACTCAAAAAAAAATAATTTGGCTGAAAAGTGTCTTTTTAGAGCAAGTGATATGATTTCATTTGTTTGTTTGTTTGTTTTGATTCTATTCAGGGCTTTCTTTGATGCAAATACATTTTCACAAGGTTTCAAATCTAAGTGGACCATTGGCTAATGCCTTTAGTGTTGCAACTGCTATTTAAAAAAAATCACTGTCAGTGTTTCAATTTCAAACCGCATTACTTTTTTTATTTATCTGTATTTTGTCTTCATTCCTAGTATCTAATAGATCTAAGGGTGTGAATAATAAATCTTAATAATAAATAATTTTATTCCATAATTTGGAAGTTTTCAATTAAAACAACTTTTTATTGACTAAATAAAGCTCAAAAATATGAATAAGAATGAGATCAAAATGCGGGATGTCTATTGTGATAAAATAATGTACACAAATATAAGAAATTTAATCTGTTATGCTCTTAATACTGTGCAGCAAACAAAACCTTGCATTTTATTCTCTTAATGCAAGAGCGAACTTACTTGGAAATTGAAACTAGCTCTGTGTTCCCAAAGTCCACATACAATACTTCTATAATGGGCTCTGCAGGAGCCTCACTAGCAGGGGGCGTCTTGGATTCTTTAGGTGGTGATGACTTTTTGTTTGTTGCTGATTTTTTGCTCTTTGTTGGTGTGGATTTGGTACTGGATGCCTCAACATCCACATCAGAATCTTTTGTGTCCTCATCCTCTTTGGTCTTGCTGGATTCAGAATTGGTTTCTTCTTTGGGTGCTGGGGTCAAGAAAAGAAATGACAAGTTTGTTCATCATAGGGTAAAGATAAAGGGTCACAGTGCCCGTTTCTCTGTCAAAGAAAATATGACAGATCTCGATTCTACTGTTGGAGTGATGGGTTCAACTCACCTTGTCCATGGTGATGCTGTGACTTTTCAAGCAATAAATGGTCAGAGTGGGGAAGAGCTGTCGGTTTTAATCTATAGGTCTCAGTTCTAACCCTATTCCTCTACAATCTTCTCTCCAAGAAGCTTACACGCATTACTTTGTGGAAGATCTTGAGCATTTAGCAGAGATGCCACAGGGTATTCTAAAAAATCCAGAATTTTGCAAGCGTTAAGAGCCCTCGTGGCCGGGGTTCCAGGGGCCCTGTCTAAGAGCCCCTGGTGGGGGTCTTGGGGCAACGCCCTGCTTGGGGTCGAGGAGGAGGAAGCCCCCCCTGAAGCCAGAAGGCTCCTACACTTAAAAACCCTCTAGATACCCTTCTAGATTAGGTACTTACAAGGAAAAACAAACAAACAAATTAGGAGTACAAAATGCATGAATTCAAACATTTTCAACAGGATTGTAATCAGAATTTCAGCTTGATTTTAAGACAATTTTTTTCCCAAATATTTTTGAAATTTTAAAAATCCGGATTCCCAGAAAAATCCGGAAAAGTGGCAGATCTCTGATTTAGCTCATTTGGTAGAGTGTGGCGCTAGATCTGTATGCCATGGTCCAAGATTCGAATCCTGGAAGGCCAATGATTTTTCACTGACTTGCCATTTATGTTATTTAAAATAATAATTTAACCATATTTTACCTTCTCTCTAATTTTTAATGCAAGTTAAATTCAAGATGCTTAAAAATCTGATCATCAATGAATCTTAAAACAAAAATCTTGGGCCTTCTTTGAGACTGGATGGCACTTATTGCTGTCCAGTTCATGGCCTGAGCGCATAACATTTCACTGCAAGTGCATTAATTTTGTTCCATTTCACTAGCAAAATAAAATGAAAATCAATTAACCAATAAAAGAAAACCACTTTTTAAAATGCGTTTCACAAAAATTACACATCAAGAATAAAAATCTATAGGAGAATCTAATTTCTCAAGGTTTCTCCACAGCAGGAATCACAGTAAAAATTAAAATGGCAAGGTCTATACTTTGATCAACACCAAATAGGCGGGCCTTTTCACATCGTGAATTGATACAGATAAGCGCATGCGTAGCTTGACACAGCACAACTGCAGGAGACACAGCGCGCGTTGTGCGTGTGACTCGCGCATCATTATCTACAGCGCGTGTAACTGGGATTATGTTTACTTGCAGATGAAGAAAAGCCTCATAATTCCCGCCTATTTAGTGTTGATCAAAGTATAGTTTATAGAGTATCAGTTAGATCTAAATGAAAACTTAATATACTGCAAAAACTTTTAGACTAATATTGAAATCATTTAATTTCCTTTAAGTCATGAAATTTTGAATGCAACAAGTGCTTGGAGTAAACATGTGTCTGACCTCACGTAGTACGGAAGACTTTCTTTTCACGCAATCACCGTGTCTAACAACCAATCAAGGCACTCGCATTACATTTTCGTTATCAATTATGTAATCGCACAGGCTATCATACGCACCCTGCAGATTTGATTTGTCGGAAATTTAATGATTTCAATAATACATTTATTTATACACATTTTGTGCTAAATTTGTCTAGCCGAAAATAATGTGCATTTAAACTGCACCATATAATTTTCATGTGTGCGAAAATGAGAATGCACACAATAAATATTGGCAGTGCATGAAAATTACTCCTTATAAACTTCCTTTTAAAACAATACAGCAACAATTATCCTTACTATTATTGTTTCAAATAAATTTCGGAAACTGACAATCTGAACTACTGCGCATCATGAAAATGTGACGCGCATCATGAAAATGTGACAAGCAGTACAGGACATTGTGAAGTACGCAACACCGTTTCCAATCAGTAATCCACACGACATCATTCATGAATGGAAAGCGTTGCAAATTTGCATAAATTGTAAACGCAATTCTGCTTCAGAAGGCTCTCAATTATGATGTCTAAAATTGATTTGAAACAACATTCTTATTAGTCAATGAGTGTGAATTCACTTCCTTATAAGGAATAATTGGCTATCCATTATGAGACAATATATGACAGTGCGTTAGCGTTACGCGCAGTGGGCCCGCGCGTTAAAAATTGCGGCGCGGTGTAGATGTACGCACACATCTGATGCAAAATTCTTTACTTGAATTGGAATGTTTTATATTTGAAAAGGGGTGTACGTTTTTACAATGATGTCTCTTTGTTTTTTGGCAAATAACTGACTTCATTCTTGATCTTAAAATGTCTCGAATTTTTGAGTAAGAATGAGAATAAAAGATAATATTTATTGTTTTGCCTGTCATCTATCGTCTCATAATGGATGGGCTTTTTTTTTCGTAATGGGCACCAAAAAAATGCCAATCCATTATGAGACGATAGATGACAGGCAAAACAATAAATATTATCTTTGTTATGTGAAACTGAATTGTTTGTTTTTTGTTTATTAATTGTTTAATTAGAGAAGCTTAATTATTGAAATCTTTGATTGCTACAGAAAGGGACTTTTTCTGAAAGATTCATTTTGCAATTTTAGGTGATTTCCCATTCTATTTTAATAGGCAATTGATTGCATGAAAATATCAGGTGATCATTGGGAATTCCCCAAAGTTTCAGAAATAGATTTGTTTACTTGAAAATATTATGATGCTGGGAAAATCCCTCACATTGAAGACTGTACAAATTATTATGTTAAATGTGGTAATGATGTCGTGGGGGAATTTTGGATGAAAATGTTGAAACTGTAGCACGGCCTGATCAGATTTGGTCAGAAGTGAATTTTACTTGATCGGAGTGAAATGGACTCGATCTGTTTTGTGTGGATGGATTCAAGTTGCAGTTATACAGATAAAGTTGAATTGTCTTCAACTTTTTGACAACTTCAGGAGAAGTTGATTTTGGTGGATAATTTTACAGAGGAGTGGAGTTTGCTAATTAAACTTCGAAAGGAGATTGGAGATAACGATAGTTGGAGGATTAAAGACAAACTGTTATTTTAATATTTAATTCCCGAGTGGATTATGTGCGTTGGATTCAGCTTTTAAGCCAAGTGGAGCTTCGTTTAAGGATTGCTGAATTGTTGTGTGGAAATCGCCATTTGATTTCGCAAGGAAACTTTTGGATTTACCTTTTGCCAGCTGGATTCCGGAACTTGTGAATTGCAAGAATACGCCTACAAGTTTTTTCAAGATTTTAATGCAGTGGACATTAATGAACAATCTCGGACTATAGCGTGGAATATAATATCCGGATCGCGCGGTTCTTGAAGCGGTATCTGTAAGTTAAGTAGTACTTTAAGACAACAAGCAAGTTTGTAAATTGAACCAAAACAAATATTAAAGTTTTAAGAAAGTTTTCAGATAATACTTTTCAGTGTATTTTTTTGTATTTCATTTAAGAACCCGAAAGGTGAATTTGGCCTTGGTCATTTAACATCTCTGACCGTAACATCTTTTATTCTCTAAATGTTGCCACTCACCTTCTGTATCTTTCCCCTCTTTAGCATCCTTGCTATCACTGCTCTCCTCCTCTCCATCCTCCTTCTTCCCAGCCCCTTCCTCCTCCTTCACACTAGCCTTGTCTTCACCCTCATCCTTACTGCTTTCTGCATCAGAGCTCGGAGAGGATTTGGTCTTCTTTGTAGACTTCTTCTTGTCCTCTTTGGCGTCGGGTTTCTTTGCCGACGCTGGGTCCAGGATGCGTTTAATCTTTGCTCTGTACCAGCGCCCATCCAGGTATTTGGCGCAGCACATCACACCTGTTAATATTGGAGTAAGAGATGATATTGATAAATAATCAAAAGGAGATAATCAAATATGTGACCGTTCATCTCGAAACGACCGTAAATGCACCCTTTTGTCATTTTAACCTTTTCAAACAAAATAGAAAAGACCAAGGATTAGCTCTGTTGTGGGACGCCATTGCAGCATTTCGTGATCGGGCAGACTCGGGGGCTCTTCTGCTATGAACTTGCTCTTCTTGCTCTACTTTATCTATAAAATGATCAGAAAAATGATAAAAATATAATCTTAGTTTCAGACATTCAACACTAACCATAAAACTTAACATACACCCTACCTGAAAAATCAATCCTTCACCCTAATCCTAACTTGACCTTAGCCATTCAACAAACCCTTAATCCATGGGCCGACTTCATAAACATTTAGCGATGGTCTCTAACCCTGTTTTGATCGCTAACTCAAAAACTGATTGCTATAAATAGCGAGACTTTTTAACAATTTAGCAATCATTTTTGAAGTTAGCCATATTGGGGTTAGCGATCAGCGCCCATCCAGGTATTTGGCGCAGCACATCACACCTGTTAATATTGGAGTAAGAGATGATATTGATAAGTAATCGAAAGGAGATAATCAAATATGTGACCGTTCATCTCAAAACGACAGTAAATGCACCCTTTTGTCATTTTAACTTTTTCAAACATTAACAAAGACCAAGGTTAGAATGATTCATTGAACTTTATTTGGCCTTAAGGCTACAGTCCCTAAATGGGTGCCATTTTTGCCAACGGCAACTTTCCTGCAACTTTTTACCTACTTACACATATCAGAATAATACAATTTTTGGCGTACATATGTAATAGAGTCTATAGTTTATACATGAGACTTCAGTAGTGATTTCACAAATTACGTCAATAAACTACTTCGAAAAATGTACACCTTTTTCGCCGAAACCTTTAAATTTTATGATGTTCGAACGATTCGCCTGTTTTCAAATTTTGACAGATTGTAGGCTTGATACTTTTTATTGAATTACAAATAATATTTTATAAATTTGTTGTGTTGATTTTGAATGATAATGTAACAAACCCGCATTGTTTTGCTCTAAAAACCGGGCGTGAATTATGACTCTGAGTTCGCCCTGTTCGAGCTGTGAATAGCCTGATTTTAGTATCTACATTATCTACAATTTGTCTGATATACGCATTCGCATAATTTTCTTACAAATTGAGCATTCAAATGAGGCAAAAATTGCAATTTTTATGTAAACAAAAGAAAAATACAGCATTCTAATGTTTATGTTTTAGATTTTAGTTCACCATCTCAACGCTGCCTTGATAGCTCAGCGGTAGAGCGCTCGCTTCATAATGCATGACTAACCCCAGCCATAATCCATGGTTCGAGTCCCTGCAAAGGCAGTGGAAACTATTTATCTTTTCATGATTAAAAAATAGTTTGGATTCACATTTTTCCTGAGCATAGGGATTCCTCGTACCCTTAAGTTGGCTTTTATTAAACCAGGTCAAGATATAAGGTTGGAGTGTCCAAGGTTAAACTGAAATAAAAACATTCAAAGATCAGTATGCCCTATGAATTTTTCATATTTAAGATCATTTTCTTGAAATAAACTTTGAAGGTATTTTTAAGCAATTATAAAAATTTTGAATCTGAATAAAGACTCTCAGATGAAATGTAAAAGCTCAAAACAGAAATAGTAAGTTGTTGAACCTTCCAAGCTAAATATAGCAGAGAAATCTTTGTGAAAAAGATTACTGACATATGTGATGACTCACATCGAAAGGGGGAACTTTGAAGATGATATCAATTTTGATTTTTTCATTTCATCTGTTGCAGCATTTTCTAAGCTTTAAAAT
>JXSR01S011222.1:30025-41573 GCA_000969725.1 Ophiothrix spiculata
GTCGACAACTGGACCCTTTTGCCGCGGCGGTACACATATATGAATGCCCTAGAGGGAAATTAGTATGCCAGAGGGCAAGTGAACTTGAACTTGAACTTGACAATTTCTTGAACTTATACAAGGTTGCTATGTCATACTTGTAATAGAAACAAACAATATAGTAAAGGGTTGAACTTCTGTCCACACTTGTAACACAAGACACTGCAATGACTGGAAACCGCCGCCAGTGTATAATCAAGTAGCGGCCAGCATATCGGCCACCCGGGTTCAAAGGATTGATGTACAAAATAGCCGCTCCTTCCACTTACCAGGCGCAATCTTTTCCGGTCTCCGTTCTGATTCTCTCAAGCGATTACACTCCTGATTGACTCGCGTCATCATACTACCCAGATCTAACGCATCGGCTTCTCGCTGCACAAAGAAATAGCACGGATTGCGGATGTGGACTAATCGCACCAACGCTTTTGTTTCTGAAATGTTATATAAATCAGGAAAACAAGTTATGACCCTAAATGTTAAAAGAAAAAGAGCGTTTTAGTGTAGTCAGTTTTAATTGAATGTGTAAGTTCAACAATTTCTCCGATTACAAATTTACAATTCGCAAAATATACCCTGTTTGCAAAAACTTTCCACAGGAACATGAGATTTGAAAAATTAAAAGTTCTCCAGAAACTTAGAGACATGTTTAATTGAAAATTGTTTTGAAAATAACTCTGTAAACTTTTCACAGGAATAGTGATTTGAAAAATTCAAAATTCTCAAGAAACCTAAAGGCATGTTAAACTTGAAAATTAGCAAGATTTGACCTAAACCTTACCCACTGGTCCACCAAAATATTTTATAGCCATGTTTAAATCATTCGGGAACATCCTGTATCATGACCTTCCCATCATGGCTTCCTTCCAATGGGTTTTTTTTTTAAACAGGTTGCAATGAGAGATATCAGTGATAATCTAAAATGCAAAACTGTAAAGACGTCTGCTTGTTGTGCCATGTTTCATCACAAATACATCTCATTATAACCTGTACAAAAAATCCCATCGAATGTATTGCATGATGGGAAGGTCTTGATATCTTCTTTTGAGATGAACAAAAACAGAACTTTAACCATGGGGTGGCATGAGTAGTAAAAACGATGGCCAATTGCCCTATACTGAATGGTCTGTTGTATGATGCCATTGCTGCATTTCTTGCCTGGCTAAAAAAGGACTCTCACTTTGCTGTAAACTTGTAGCAACCCCTCTCCCCTCCCCTCCCCCCCCCTGGGATTTTGACAATGGGGTGATGTGAGTAGTAAAACCAGTTGGCCAATTGTTGTATACAAACCTGGTTTGAATGGTCTCTGCGGTGATCTTGCTCTATCATAGGCTCTATTGTGCGACGCCATTGCAGCATTTCTGGATCGGGCAGACTCGGGGGCTCTTCTGCTATGAACTTGCTCTTCTTGCTCTACTTTATCTATAAAATGATCAGAAAAATGAAAAACAAAACATACTGTTAGTTTCAGACATTCGACACTAACCATAAAACTTAACCTACACCCTACCTGTAAAATCGATCCTACACCCTAACTTTATCCCTAATCCTAACTTGACCTTAGCCATACAACAAACCCTTAATCCATGGGCCAATTTCATAAACATTTATAGGCAAAAACATAATTTATTGGACAGTTTAAACAGAAATTCAGTGTACAGGGCCCCATTGTTTGTAAATGCAACCTGTACAATGGATTTTTGTTTAAATTGTCAAATAAATTATTGTTTGGCCGGTTTTTGCAATGGTCGCTAACCCTGTTTTGATCGCTAACTCAAAAACTGATTGCTAAGTAGCGAGACTTTTTAACAATTTAGCAATCAATTTTTTTTTTGAAGTTAGCCATATTGGGGTTAGCGATCATCGCTAAACATTAGTGAAATTGGCCCCTGGACTTTTAAATTTTTGTATGAAGTACACTCTAGTCTAAAAATGAAAATCAAAAAATAGGTTAATGCTTGTGTAAATAAGATACTAAACTAAAGTCTCAGATGAAAAAATCTTATGACTTCAGCCAAAAAATGAGCAAAAATTCCCTTATAACCAGGCCTTGAATTTTGAAAATACCTGGTGTACTTCTCAGGATATTCACGTGTGCTGTAGGTGTGCATTTTGTATCTTATTGTGTATAATTTTACCAGATTTAGGTGTGCTGAAAATCGCACTCCTCAAGATCATTTTACGCGTGTGATGGTGTGATCGTACTCGCTAGCCTCAAAATACAAGGCCTGTATAACTTTTATGCTTTACATGAAACGATACAAGAAACAAGCAACCATGAGAGGTACGAAAGGAGGCATGAAAAAGTGGAGGCAAAAGAGAAACTAACTAATCGATTGGCTTGCCAAGTGATTTGCATTCCATGAATATACATATACGCATTGTGAATTTAATATGCTCCACCAACATGTTTACTCTGCATCTGTTCATAAGGATTTAGCAGTAGAAAATAGGCTCCTTGTGTGTGAAAAAAACCAGCAACAAAGCACCAACACAACATTATGTGTACATATGCCATAAGCCAAATTGTGTTACAAATGTGTGATATTCGCAGGGGTGTGAGTGGCCTCTTTTGAAATGCGACGAACTTTGCATATAAAAAAGGAAAACATTGAAAAATGTCAAAAATGGGCTGAAAATGAAAGAAAAAAGCTGAAAATTTGTCTCAATATTTATTTAGAAAAACACAGAAATCAGCATAAAAGAGGAGATTTCACACCCCTGCATTAGTAAGGAGAAAGAGTTGGTAATTCTAAATTTATTTCGTTTGGGTCATTAGAATATAATTATGTGAGATTAATAAAATGCTACATTTTGTTCCAAATCCCATCATCAATTATAATCTGGTTCCAGTGATACAAAAAAGTCTTTGAACTTTAAAATAAAAAAATAATGTTCTACTGTTAAAAACTGTTGTTACTTAAAATCACCAGATATTTTCTATTTTTAACCAATTTTTCTTTCTGTCACTCAAAGTCAGAAAATGGAAGGGCACTTTGACTGAGGGATGCAACAATTTGACAGTCAAGTGCTATTACTTGCATGACGAAGTATATCTACCGCTTTAGTTAAAATTCAAGTTTTCTGAATGGGAGTTTCAAGATCTGATGACGTCACGTCCTACACCCCCTCCCATCCCCCCATCCCCTGCTCCTAACTTTGCCAAATTTTTAGAGTGCAAATATTCCTGTTTCCTATTTGTACTTTCTTTAATCTATGACTGAAACAGCGCTGTATTTCCGACTGACAAGACCTTGTGAACAGATGCATAAGGCCAAAAAAAAAAATCGTTTGTTTGCCTGGAAAAATTAAAATTTTGGGTCGGTCGGTCGATCTTTTTTTTTTTCATCACTTATATTTTAAAGAATTATGTCATTCCATGGATTTTATCGTGAAAACCAAGCAATGCAGGGCTTAATCGAAGATTGTGGGTCATTATTTAGAGGAAATATGCATTTTATACTACTAAATGTAACTTTACACTGCTAAATTTAACGTTTTACATCGAAAATATTGAGTTTTCATATTTTACAAAATAACTAAAATCGCGACCCTAATTTTTGGCATTTTAAGGGTCGGTCGCGGAGGGCAAACAAACATTTTTTTGTTTAGGCCTAAACTACAGAATGGTATGGCAGGAGAGGAAACAGAGCAGCCAAGCACCATGATAGACAGATGGGTTATGCATGCATCACATACTGATCTCCTCCTCCCGTAGCCACGACTTGTCTGATGGCATAAACACACAATCATCGCCTTGTCCATAGGGGGACAACTCGATTTTTGGATCGGCCATCATTCCATAGTTTGGACGCCTTCCTCCTTTTGGTGGGGTAGTACCTCGTGATATCTGCGGTTTCTTGAAGCCTGCTGGTGCACTCTTTTTGTGACTCGGTTCAACCTCTCGAGGTGAGGTGACACCTGATGACATGCTCCGAGTTGATCCTTGTGAACTATGGTCTGAGCCCCCCGATGACCTACGACCTCTGTGAGTCGACCTAGTAGACCCTGATGACCCGGTAGACCCTCTTGGTGCATAGTCTTGGTCAATTTTGGATAAAATTTTTGGTTCATTATCCAATGACAATGCTGTGCATGTGTGATCCACCATGAAAAAGGAAAACAAAAATGGAAGGATGTGTTAATTTGGAAATAAATTGGTCAAAATAAAGCAAAACTAAGCTGGTTATTTACTAACATACATGACATGACCAAGAGGAATGAGTTTGGATGTTGGAAAGATTTGAGTAACATACAAAGCCATGGGGCAGAAAATTTATTTTGTTTTTCATTGTTTTTAAAGTTCTCAGAAACCAGATGACAAATAAATAAATGATAAATATAGCATTATTAACGAACAATTTCAAGATAAAAATCAAAAAATCAAAATCAAACAGTGCCAACATGACTATGTACCTCATTTCCCTTGATCATGGTGCATATTTCACATGGAAATCTGAAAGTAGACTTAAGGAGATCTGTTCTAATTGTATAGTAGCATTTATGAATAAATTTCTCTAACTCTTTATAAACTTATCTGTTGAAAACAAACTGGTTTTACATAAAGCAAGAATTAAATTACAAATCAAATAAACTATATATCTATTAACTATCCACAGAATCTCTCTCATATATGCAAGTCCAATGCGGTGATGGTTCGAAATCCAGAAAAGCAAGTCCTTCATTATGCAAGTTCAATATGTTCTAACTTTAAACTACAATAAATGTGAGTAGAAGTAATTAACGTGTTCAAGAGGTGATTAACATTGTGATAAGATCACCATTAAAACATAAATAGAACAGATTTCCTTTAAAGCCCATGGATTAGTAATGATACACAGTGCTAATGAATTAAGCTTCAACTACATAGCCTCAGATATCGGTTCAGTTTTTCATATTTACAAAATGTAAACAGTTGTGGGTCTAAACCACCAACCTCTACCAAAGAATTTTAACGAACATTTGCTGGTTTGAATACTGTACACACACAGTGTGTAAGAAAATGTGTGCAAAATCAAATTAGAAATGGTAGTAGGGTAGGGCGAGCACCTTAATGAAATATAATACTGGATTTTAGTGTAAACCTGTAACTATTTAAAACCAACTTCTTGGAACAATAGTAGGATACAAAGAAAATATAATATATATCTTCCAATGGGATTAATTGTTTGTATAAGGGGATATTTCAACCTATAGTGATGAAATTACCCGAAATTAAGATCAATTATTAATTGTAGTCTTGCATTTCAGACAATATTCATCAATAAAGCTTGAAACAATTTCCTTTATGGGCAATCCAATGGAAAGAAATGCATGATGGAAAATACCTATTATCTTCTTTGAGTAGGAGAGGTATAGGGAGTAGTTTTTGCCATTAACATCAGAACAATTAAGTTTGGACTCAATTGCCTTTGCATTGCATTGTGATTAAAAACAGTGAAGTGTGCACCCGGGGGGGGTAACTGAGTATTCTGACTGGGTAACCACCAGCGTTACCAAAAAGGTGAGACCTGGACAGGTCTCGAGACTTGCAATATAAGGGTATCAAAATCGACCTGGTACTCTGCAAGTCTCACATAGGGTATCAAATTTGTCTTTTATGGTATCAAACTTAGAAAGAATTGTTAAATTAATTACAATGGTGCCTTAAATTACCAATAAAAGTGTTTCAAATACCTAGAAACACTTCTTAAAAGTGTTCAAATGGGGTACCATTACATTTTACCTATGATTTCTTGTATTAGTTATTTTGTCACATTTGCGTACAGTCTCAGATAGGGTATTCATTTGAACAGGTATGGTCTCGGATAGGGTATCTATTTGAACAGATGTGGTAGATATAAGGTCTCAGATAGGGTATCATTTCACTCATTTTTGCCAATTTTTGGTCTCGCATAGGGTCACCTTCGAAACCTGCGGAACTCGGGTGGTTACCCAGACACAAGTATCAGTTACCCCCGGGAGTGTGCAGTGTAGCTTGCTTGTAGTATATTGCTTGTTTCCATTCAACATTTAGTAGTAGCAGCTGCAGATCAAATTTTGCAAACGATTAGAGCCCATTTCAAATAAACTGGCATTTCACTTCAAACAACATTATGTAACAGCTAATAATAAAGCATGCCACGTCATGAAACACTGTGCTAAAATCAAAAAGCATGTTAATGATTTGAACATGAAATGAGCAGTTTTGGTTAGTAATTTTCAATCAAATATATGCTAGGAAGAACAGGGTAAAAGTGGTGGATCACACATACAGAGGGGATAACCAGTAATTGAGGATATGCAATAACAAAAAAAGGAAAACTTATATGTACCACGATCAAGGGAAATAAGTCACACTTGTATTGGTAATTTTCAATTTCAAATTTCCATTACAGACTAATTATGCCTTAAAATGCAAAATAAATGCTACATTTCGATCTAAACATCATCAACAGGGGCTCATCTGGTTTTTGAGATATGTCAATTCAATGAATAAATTAAAAAAAAAAAAAAAACATTCTACAATCATTGCCTTGTAACTCAAAATCAGTGTTGTGGTATCAGACTCATTCCCCTTGATCACGTCACATATCAGGATTGACTTTGAATATGGTTTCTTATTTTGTTCAATCTACAAGGCTACGTAATTGTTAAACTTATACTAAAATTCTGATTGAAATACAGTAGCTCAGTCTCCAATTTACTGAAGAGGTTCTTTTTGTAGTTTTCCTCTTCTTGGAGAAATTCCAATCTGTTAGATGTTTCAATCTATTGTCGTTGGATTTAATTCGAGAACGCGTGTCTGTAGCAAATACGCCGAGGTGTCTGACCCGGGCGTACATTTTCAAGGTTATTTTGTGCGCGTCTACGCTTAAGACTCACAGTACACGTTCACAAATTAAATCCACCAACTAAAATCAAAGACCTTACAGTTTTCATATTGCTCTAGCATATGATCTGTAAGAGCGAATTATATACTACTTTCAACAGCAGATCATGACCTTTAGTGAAAGCCCAAGCTCACAGCAGATTAGACTTATAGTTTGATCAAAACTAACCAGGTAGGCCTATCTTAGGCCTTGTATCCATTGACTGTACCCATATTCCATGTTCCCTTATCTCGTTTACCATTGTTTACAATTGTGCGGCGCAACACAAACAATACATTTCGTTCTGCTTAGTGATTATATCCATGGCCTGTGTACGGCAGATATTCCTATTACCTGGTGCTCACCAAGTATGAACATGTTGATTGTTGGTGCTGCCAGGTCATAGGAATCATCTGCCGTACATAGACCACTGATATGATCACTAAGCAGAACGAAATTCATGGTCTGTGTTGCTCCGCACAATTAAAAACAATAGTAAACGAGACAAGGGAACACGGAATATGGGTACAGCCAATGGATACAAGGCCTAAGAATCAACACAGCAACCATGTGCATACCTTAACACAGCACAACTGCAACAGACACAGCATGATTCCCACACGACTCTCACAGATGGCATGTGAGTGATTGGGATTACCTTTACTTTTCACTAAAAAAATATCTCACAATTCCTGCCTATTTAGTAATGATCAAAGTATAATGACCTTTTGTGAAAGCTCCATATCCGTTTATGCCATTTAGGAACTTACCTCTGATTTTGAGAGCTCCTTCTTGGTCCATCTTGAAGGCGTTGGAATTCTTCAAGATGTCATCTTTAATCTCTGGTGGCTCATAATCATCTGCAAGCTCATTTTCACTCTTCAGGTCGCCTCTGGAAAAGGAAAAAAATTGTATTTCAGCAAAATTAATAATAATAATTAACAATATTTTCTCAAGCGCAAAACACAAAGGATTTGATGCGCAAAACATAAAATAATACTCTACACATACTTTACAAATACTCTACAGAAACCAGGAAACAATTTGCAACAAAGAAGCAGTTAATGGAACAAATGAGTTTTAAAAGTAGCTTTGAAATGAGAAACTGGAACAGCAGTGCGGATAGTGTGAGGGATACTATTCCAGAGCTTTGGAGCTGCCACTGCAAAAGCCCGATCACCATAGGAAGATGTTTTGACAAGTGGTCCGGGCTGTAGGGCAAGCTGACTTGATGAGCAAAGAGATCTATTAAAGGACATGAAATAAACATCTTAACCTGTAATGAAATACAGCACTTTAGCGCTCAGAACTGCCCATTTTTTCTTAATTCCCAAAATTAAAAAGTTAACTATTCAATAAGTTATCTGCCCACCCATCTTGATGAAAAAATACTTGACTGGGCAGAGTTTAAAAAAACACACCTTGTTTAGGCTTTCGCCAAGGAAACCCAACTTAGTACTTGGTGCCAAGTAAGCTAAAGGAAGCTTATCTTCAACAGGCCCTGGGGTCCAAGATGTTTTTTTTTAAATCAGTTTTGAATGCAGGAGGAAGATCGGAGTACCCTGAGAAAAACCTGTGGAAGCAAGCATGGACTGAAAACCAAATGCACATAAAGAGCTGGGCGCGGGATTCGAACCCGGGACCTCATTGGTGCAAGGCGAGGGAACTACCGCTGCCTTGACTTCTAGCTCAGAACTTGCCAAACTTAAGAAGTCTGCACACAGATGGAAAGGTGCAGGTTATTAGGGGCACATGTCAAACTTAAATTGGGAGTCTACACTCTCAGTCCTACAGATGGCTGAGGAATTGATTAGGAGTACACCTCGTACTTACCTTGGGTGCGAGTCTACGCCCACAGTGCCAAAGTTGACAACTCTTGTGGTGAAATCCTTATCAAATGTGAACGCAGCCATGGGTGGCTTATCCTCATCAATAACATAGTGACACGGGACGTCTTTGGAAGCAAGAGAATCCAGCATTCTCAGCAGGTTAGCGTCTGTGTCGTTTTCTGTTTTGATAGCATAGGATGCATCTGGAAAAATACAAAAAATTGAAAACCACATTAAAGGTGTAGTTCTTATTTTAACATGTGTATAATCTACTTTTAACTGATTGACCTTGACCTCTATAATGCTTTTGGGGTGGTTTCACCCTCAGTTTTCTTCTTGTTTACTCTTTCAGAGGCAAAACAAAGTATGCAACCCTTGGGATGAGGCTGTTATGAAAATACATAAGAAATGGAAAATAGGTATACCAATTAACTTTACACTTTTTGCTATATCTCAAAAACTATTTGGAATTTGGAAGAGAAATTTTGGATTTACAATCAGAAAAATGTGAGTTTCCATTTGACAACAAAACTGCAATACTACGGTTGAACCATGGGAATGGGAATGTGATCGGAACCTACACCTTAAAGTCTTTCAAATCAATATATCTGCATGTGTTGCATGCCATGCATCAACCCTAAAAGAACCGGAGGGGGCAGAATCCGCCTCCCCCCCCCTCCCCGACATTTTTTGTTATATCTCCGCCGGTTGTTATTTATTTGCCCTGAATCTTCTTGCCTTTTTTCTTTTAAGCCTTGCGCTCAATTTAAGAGCATTTTTATAAGAATCAGACCTTTGGTTATGGACGCGGCGTTGTGTAATAGCGTGCTTGGTACAACAAACAACTGATTTTCCATTGAAATTACACACAAATTGTGTTTTCTGTCTTTTTTGTCTTTCAGGAAACATTTCCTCTATGTTTTATCTTGTAAATTTGTTTTATTAGAAGTAGAAACATGTGTAAGTATATTTTGACACACATCATTGGTATGAAATGCAACCTTTGATCATGATTTGGGGATTTTTGTTTGTATATATGTTTTGAAATTTTTTTGGTGCCAATGGACTCGGGAGGGCCATAGCTATCCACTAGTACCACACCCTTGATGTTTCATTGATCATTTTCCGAGATTTTTAAGGGGGAATCCACCCCACATCCCAAGCTCCCCCTCCCCCCGGTGTCTGTGAGATGGGTCAAAATAACCCGGCTTTTTTAAGGTTAAGCTAGGCATGTTCCAGATTGACACTGTGGGCTGTTTTGAAAAATATGACATTCATGAAACATGGGGCCGTATGCATAATAAAAATAGGTAAATACTTCAAGTAAAAAGTAAAATTAAAAGTAAGAGTATCTACTTGATTTTATATGCATAATCTTGTACTTTTACTGCAAAGTAAATACTACACTTTGGTAGTGTTTACTTACTATGTTGATCCACTTAGTAAGTAAACACTTTGGTAGTGTTTACTTACTAAGTGGATCAACATCAGTCAATTTATAAAACAATCATCCACTCAAATATCCTTCAGATTTGCATTACAGCTGTATCGGGTATTGATTTCTTTCGTCTGCCGCGCCAACACCACCATCACAAGTTTTGAACTATTGACCTGACTCTCGCGACCTGTCCTGTTATGTGAGTTACACATCAGACTTCGCATGGACTTGCCAGTTTACATATACGGATTATGCTTTGTGAAGACCAAATTGTTTATCGACCAACATATCAAATTGACTTAGTAGTTCACTTTTCATCCAGAAACTCGTGCTAATTGTAATAGGCACAAAGGAGAAATGAGGTGAAATCAATAAAGAAGAACTTTTATATTGGGTCGTATGCATGAAAAACTAGTTTGTGCTGCGAGTGAAAGTACTGAGTAAAAGTAATAACTTACTAAGTAACAGTAGAAGTGAAAGGAATTACTTGATTTAGTATGCGTAACGATTTACTTTTACTACGTAGGAATTACTCGCTTCTCGTAGGAATTACTTACCATTTACTTTACATGCTTGACTTGTTTTCAGCATGTTGAAATTCAAAAATTAACATAATCTTTTGCAGCTTATTTCTTGTGTTGTCTTTTTGTAATAATTCACAACTGTGACTAGACATGCAATCTTTTTTATCCTTGATACTATAAAATGAACTACACTCTAAGAAAAAAATGTGTGATTGGAATTTCCATCATCATCTGTACGGACAAATGGGAATAGAACCTTCCAAAATGTATTTATTTATAAAGTGAGAATCTCAAAAGATTATCAGAGGATCTTGTTTAGGTGCTTAACAATTGTTATATAAATATTTAGGTTTCTTATATGAGTTGTTTATTATTGCGGATAAGTACAGAAACCTTTTCCGAGAGTGTAGGCCTACTGCTAGTTCCTGTATGTCCTGCGGGAAGCACTTTTCACCACATCCTTAACGATTTCATTACCCCGGGGGTGCCACTTGAGCCATACCATGATCGTTGTCATCGCCTACCAAAAATTTCGCGGTAAAAGGGTGTCTTTTATTTCTTTTTTTCAGCATAGGCCGCGCACGTCCCGCACGGGACATGAAAAGGGTCTCAATTTCACTATTTTTTTTTAAAGAAGGGTGTCCTTCTTATAACTATGTTGGTGATTTGGGTTGCGATTTTGAGAAGTCGTCTTGGAAATCCAGCATGACTGATTTTGATCAGCCTGCGTCTCATTTTGAAATAAAACATGATACATGAACTGTAAATCATAATGAAATGTGTGGTGCTCTGGCATAATGAGCGGAAAGTCGCGATTTTCAAAATTGAGTTTATGTTGTATTTTAATTCTCTATTATCTCAGCTTTCCAA
>JXSR01S011223.1:6866-29116 GCA_000969725.1 Ophiothrix spiculata
GGTTCCCCCTGGGATTCGACCCCCCGACCCCCGCTATCCCGTTCCAATGTCCAGCTATGCCAAGCCACCGAGCGCGGCCTGCCCGGGCAGCAATTTCCTGATCATCTATATCCGCCGTCTGTGACGTATTGGGACTTAGGCGAATTCTTGATTTCTTACTGTAGTACTTTGTAGTACGTAGGAGGGTAAGGGTTAAGCTAAAAGAAGTATTTAAATCAACTAATTATGTTATTCCCTATAACCAGCCATTTGATCTCAAGCAATTCTGGGTTCTTAATCCTCTAGGCTGGGTTATTTTAAAACTTCAAAATTTAGCATTCCTTTTTCCTCAACTATCAAATAAGTCTCCTATCGATGAACTGAAATTGGTGTATTGATTTATTTTTGCCTTGTCCAATATCCTTGATTGGATATTTTATTGTTGTACTGTTTACAGACAGCATTGCTTTATCACAAAATAAGCTGCAGTATTATTTTTTGTGGATTTAATTCGTGAAATGTAGATTGTATAGCATCCATGCAGTAGTTTCCCACCTCAGTGTACATTTTCAAGTTGGTGACCAAGTTGTGAGCGTCTACGCTCTCATCTTTTATTTGCCACAACAGCTGATTGACCAGAAGGTAATCATTTTATCTAACAGTGAGTCAACATCATGACTACCTAATGATTTGCTTGGATTAATGCAAGACCCGTTCTAAATGGGGGGAAAAACCCTTCTTGGTATTTGTTAGTACCGTATATTGGTGCAGCTTGCATGATTTTATCATGGACGTTCATGGTTAGTGTAAGTACTAATGAGAATTGTCTGAAATTCACAAATCAATATCATTAATTTTCTTAACAAATTTTGTTTGAACTTCATTTGGCCATTTCTTGCATGCTTGCACTGCACATTGATTGGTCTCAACCTCTCACAAGTTGGAAATCTGACAACGGCTGGTCCGGGAACATCTATCACGAAGAATGTGCGCTTTGACCAACTGGATTCTCCATAGCTTCATTCCATGGTATACAAGGTGGACCAATAAAAGCGTTATTGAAGTTCAATGTCACGTTACCTGAAATTGGAAAATAATTCGAGAATAACGTTTATATATTCATAAATTATGGTATCTTGTCCGTGTATGGTGAAAATTTCATGTCAAACAAAGTTTGCATTGCAAAGTTATTGACATATGCGCAAAAAACGCCGAATTCCACTTTGTCCATGGCCGGGAATACTTTAAATTCACTAGAGTCTACAATCAGCATGGTTTCTATTTCTTTATGATGTTGATGCTTATCATCATCGTATTAAAGGTGCATATCAGTGACTGACAGTACTATTGACATGCATGCATGCATTACAATAACATTAGTATGGTGTACTTCCATAATAATCTAAAGAATTTATTGGACAAAGTTTCAACACCCTTCGGTACTGTTTTGAACAGGGATAAAGAAAATTGCTGGATCTTGATCTGGGAGATCTGCAACAAGCATTGCTGCTCTAAATGCAGAATTCATCCTAAGATCATTTTCGACGCAAGTTCCTTCATCACATTCTTTAATCTAGCACAAAACCAATCAGCTAATTAAGACAGATAACCAACGCTCATTATGTGCACCCATGTAAACTTGCCCCGTGGACAATAAACCTGATTTTGACTCTTTTCACGCAAATGGCAATAACTTCGCAATGCAAGCTTTGTTTGACATGAAATTTTCACCATATAAGGACAACTTACCATAGTTTATGAATATATAAAAATTATTCTCGAATTATTATACAATTTTAAGTAACGTGACATTGAACTTCAATAACGCTTTTATTGGTCCACCCTGTAGTAGGGTCGTTGTATGCTGTCAACTTGGCATAGGTATCATTGATGACCTCCTTTCCACTGTTGATCAGGGTATATCATCTTATAATGGTAAGAATTGGCAAAAGTGTTGCCACCAGCTCCAGTGTCATTAAGCTTTAACTGAAGTCAGTGCTGTCCTTTCTTCTGTGGACACATGATACCTAAGGTTGTGAAGGCTTCAGTTCATCTAACATTCTGAAGACATAAATTCGACAAGTTGTTATTGTAGAAAGTATGATCCTCTTCTACACTTGAACCAGTTTCGTAATTTATCTCATACAGGTTTTTTTGGAAACCTCCGTTTTCTTTGTGATTCTCGTGCGCTGCTTTTTTTTGGTTGTTTCTGATGGATGGTTTGTTTGCATTTCTTCGATAAGTAATCAGGCAATCTTAAGTCAAAGGCAATAGGCGGGGCATCTCCTAGGTGCATGTATTTGACCACAAGTTTGACATTTTTTGTGTTTGTATTTCCTAATTTACCAATAACTGGTCCACTGTGTTGCCTTTCTTTTGTTTTTCCTTGGCAATTTTCGCTAGAGTTGCGTCGCGGTGTTTCATAGCGGAAGGTAAGCACGACGAATCCCTAGCCACCCTTGGACCCTCATAACCGAGTCAAAAACCCTTAGAAAACCCATCACCTAACAGTTTAGCAGCCTTTCTATCCCGATAATTCTCCAGCCAGTTTAGTAACACCGGTAGTTTAACGGGAGTTGGCGCTAGAAGCTGGTGGTTTTTGAATTGGGGATGGATGAGAATGACTCTTGACTGGATACAGGCTGACGCAAAGTGTCCCGACCGTCCACACTTGTGGCAGGTCTTTTTGTTTCCTTGGGCTCTAGTTCCTGTGCCGGAATATTGGAAAGATTTATTTTTTGGGTGGCTGAACCTGTCACATTTTTGACATTTATGGACATAGATACATTTTCCTGCCGAGAAACGACATGAGCCATTTTTGAAGGCGAAACATGGATTCGATTGAGCACAAAAGGGCTGGTTTCTCACAAAAGAATTAGAACGTACAATGCCGGATGTGCTATGGCCCGATGGCAACAACATTCTTGCATAGAGCTCCATATCGATAACGCTGTAACATGTAACTGAGGGTTTCGCTCTTGCTTTTTCCTAAAGTCCTCGTCGTATTTGATCCACCCTACACCCCCTATGCTTTTTGCAAAATCTCTAATAGAGGAGGCGTATTTTAGTAACTTGCTTGCTCGGCCTGGGTGATGCTGGATGTATATACTCATAAAAATCAAAAAGGCCGACGTCCAATTGAAAATGTCGCTTATTTCTATCATATCTTCATAATCACTGTGTATCCACTGATAAATAAATGTATATTTGCTGTTTGATTGTCATTGAAATGAAGAAATCTCAAAATCATTAGGAAACGATCCCTACTATAATGACGGACTTCATCCCCATGTTCAACAACCAACAGTTTGATCAATACAAAGAGTAAGTGGGGAGCCTAACAATTCCCATATACAACGCAAGTCCGATGATGGCCTTGATGTCCTCCTCATCAGCGGGTTTCCACTTTCTTGCTGCTGAATTGGGTGGTAGCTGATCCATTCCTCCTTTGGCCCGAAAGTATTGATCAGCATACCTATTTGTCTCGCGAACAATTGTTCGTATCGCTTCATCAGTCGGTAAACTTCCAAAGATTTCATCTGGCGTTGCTTCAGGGTTGTGTTGCAACACTCGACAACGCTTGGTGAAGGCATCGAGCCACATCACATCCTTATATGCACCTGAAAGAACAACTTGATCATAATTTAGAGATATCCGAAATCAAAGTTCCTTATCTCAACAATTATAAAATTGGGGAGAGCTCTGCCCTCAATTCTTTTCAAAACATGATGTTATCAAGTCATTATCAATAATTATAAAATAGGCGAGGGTTCCACCGTCAATTCACTTCAAAACGTGGTGTTTTCAAACACAAAGTCAATATCAACAATTATAAAATTGACGAGAGCTCCGCCGTCAATTCACTTCCAAACATGGTGTTTTCAAAAACAAAGTCAATATCAACAATTATAAAATTGACGAGAGCTCTGCCGTCAATTCACTTCAAACGTGGTGTTTTCAAGTCATTATCAATAATGGTAAATTTGTTAAGAGCTCTGTTGTTACTTCAAATCAACAAGGTAACATTTTCAATTGCTGTGAATTCAAATAAAGTCAATTCAAATAAAAATGAGAGAAATTTCAAAAACAAAGTTTATTATTAGACTTGCCATTTTGAATTCCTTCCCACTGAAGTTGACGAGGCTGTTGAGGTTAACGTACCCAATGGCGTGGCTGCTGAACATTAGCATCTGCAGCTCCATGATCATCATCCCCTTCTCTATTAGCATCAAGGTCACGATCTCCATCACCATTATTAGCATCATCTTCAAACTCGCCATCTGCATCATCGTCCTCCTCATCAGAAAAAAGAGGGAATTCTTCAGGTTCTTCTTCCGTTACTTCTTCACATTTGCCTGAAGGTCCAGGTAAGCTACCATCATCACCAACATCAGTTCTAGGTCTCTTTCTGCTAGGCTCATCGGTATTCTCTTATGCAGGACATGTACAAATAAAATAAAAAGAAAGTAAATGAATGCAGGCCTACATAGTGTACAAATCATTACGTTGTCTACATTGTACAGCAGTTTTTTAGGCCTTCAGTACTAATATTCCAACTCAACATGTGCACATAAATTTTTTGTATATGGAGGAATCCCACAAGGCCGTTTATTGTAGTTTCTATATGGCTTTCTGAAAAATTACATTTGTCATTGTGTATAGAGCCTAAATGAAATAATGAAATCTTATGGCTCAACAACACTACTTCAATTCCAATGTAGAATAACTAAAATTGCGATGCAACATCATGTTAGGTGCAGCACAGAACATAAATCCAACACAAGCACCTTGTTGAAATGAGAATCATGTGGCAACAACAACAAAAATGAACCTGAAAAGTTGATCGCCACTCATATTGTCATCTGTATGTTGGAGTATGTTATCTTTGTTCTTGCCATCTATGGGGACATCTTGGGTTGTGGTTTCATCACTTAAGACCGATGTATTGTCATCATCAATTTTGGTATTGTTGTCAACAGCTTCCTCATCTTCAGAGTTGATTTTGTTGTTTTTGTCTGTCTCGTCGTAATCTCTGGTTTCGTTGTCCCCACCATTGTCACCTAGTTTTGACATAGTGATAGTGGAATTCGAGTGCGAGAGGTTCCGGGTTTAAATTCTTGTGAAAATCCACCATTTTTAACTTGAGGAATTCCAGGAAGAATGGGCGTAGGGGGGATAAGATTATTGGAAGAATTACAACAACATGTCTTTGTTCAAACCACTCCTTTGCATTTGCATTCAACAAATCTTCCATTGTAATCTTTTTAATCTTTAGCATCTTTATATCTGCAACAATCCTACACTAGTATTCAAAAGTATCTCAAATTGGCAAAAGTGTCTCAAATTGAAAATCATCTCATTATGTATCTCATTTTGCTTATTATTTTTTGAGCAATGTGAGATACATTATGAGATGATTTTCAGTTTGAGACACTTTTGCCAATTTGAGATACTTTTGAATACTAGTACTACTATACCAGCTATCACAACTTGTACTTTGGGCATGAAGGGCTGGCTATACCACTGATGGTATAGCCACATACAGTTTGGTTGATGTGCACATCGTTTTTTTATAACAACCAAACTCCCTTTCACATGTCTAACTTCCACTAGTGCTTATATATTACAAAGCGGACAAACCTGGAAGAGCTCCAGTAGGAAACTTACATATGATGGCATGTCACTAGGTGGGTATGCTAAAAAGGTGGTGTTGTTACATTTTTTCATGGGTTCTCGAACTTAATTTGATGTAAATTCACTATTTCTTGGCCTATTGGCTTGTTTAAAATTTCATTTGAAAGCTTACACTTTCCGCTTTTTGTGGCCGTAATTTGGTCTTCATGGGTTACATAATTTAGGAGAAACAATGGTTTGAACTTGGCAGTACAAGGGTGGTGGTGCCTAAGGATGCGGTGCCTACGGATGCGGTAGATACCCAAATTGAGACAATATCGCCATTTTGGAAGGTTTGACACCGCTGGAATATTCACAAATGTATTATGTGACCTCAAATACATACAGGTAGTCACCAACATGGCTAAAATTTGGTATATAATTACAGTAATTGGCAAATTTATCATTTTAAGACCTTTCTAAGACCTCCTCTCCCCTCAATCAGTTTTTTGGGCAGCACCTTCTCATTTTTTGTCCAATTTTGACAAATTTGGTGTCAAATGTTCAGGGGATCAAGCTGCATCAAATAGAATTAGGACAGAATGATTTTAAACATCATCATTTTCTCCCTTTGTATAGCCCGCCTCTAATTAATTGAAGGTCATTAACACCAAGACCCTAAGGGGTCTGTTTCAAATTTAATGCATCAAAGTAACTATTAAAGTGTTTAGAACATATCCTGAAAAAATGAATTCTTTACCATTAATCATTCCAATTTATGACTTGCTTTAGTAAAAACAGGCAATTTTGAGAAAAATGCGTTTGAAAATTACAGTTTGCATAGCCGTCTATGGAATAATTAACTATTAATTAGCTCATTATGCCAAAACAAATTTTGGCTAAAAAGTTACTTGAATTGAAAGAGATCAATAATATTAACATCATATCAAACAATTGTTTTTTTTTGACCATTTTGACCATGTAACACATTTTTGACCCACCTCATGAAATGCCACCATATACTTCTGTTCAACATGCGGCATGGCCTTTTCTGCATGAGTCTTACTTACTCAAAAATTTAAAAAAAAAATGATAGCACTTAGTTTAACACATACCTCCTCTATCAAAACCAGTGCTTTTCTTAATAAAGTCTGAGGCCCTCATCCAGAATGGATGATTCTTGCCAATTGGAGGCCATGTTGAATACTCTTCTGAAATTATTTTAAGAAGGGCAATAGTTTCTTCCCTTGAACAGCTCTGTCTAGGCTTTGTAGACTCTGGCAAAAGACCTTTTGATGGAGTTGCTACTCTTTTCTTAGTTCGCATTGGAGACAAAGCGTTTTGAACTTGTTTTCTTGCCATCTGGAAAATAGTGATGAAAGTTGATGGTCAATAGAATATATGTTTATAGAATAGAAACTCATTATAATGAAATCCATTACAAGAAGAGTCATGTAATACAATCAAGATTACAATACAAAGACGTATATTCCAATACCATTGTGCTAATTTCTTTTGTTTTGTGGGGCCTTTTGTTTCCAAAAACTATGATGTAACAAATCATTAGATAAAGAACTACATTCTTCCATCCCCAGCAATTTCATTATAGCAAGTTTCCACTTAATTAACTTGTTGAATGTACTTCAATGTGTGTTTGTTTTTTTGTTACATTTATGTTTCCTCTCTTTTTTTCTTCACATGATGTCCTTGTTTGAATAATTTGTCAATAAATCCATCATCAACACAAATACTTCAAAACAAAAGATTTATAAAGTAATGCAGTTATACAACACCCTTACCTCCTGGTTTGGACTGAGACCCAATGTTGATTTTAGACTGCCTTCATCCACACTGAAATCAAAAGATTTCCATTTCTTAGAATGCGGTGTGCTGAATCCTACTTGAACATCATGGTTTCTTTTCCCAAAATAATGGCCAATTTATTTAGCATGGCCAAAAATGTCATTCCCTATGACCAAATATCACGGCATTTTAATTCTTCAAATCGCACTTTTCCATCTTGGGCAATACCAAGGCAACGGAGAGTTGACTTAAAAGTTCCATCAACACATTTGCCTAATGGTTTGTCTTGTACATTTGCAAGAACCTCCCTCACCTTGATATGTACAAAAAGTCTTCCCTGGGTACGTAAATAATGTTCCTGAAATCCGGATTACCGATACACATAGGAGAGTATGCCAAAGTGAACAGGGCAAGAATATCTCCTTAACCTAGACTGACTTGTAGATCATCTGAACTGACTTCGATTTTGTTAAATTTTGCTGCCCATGCTAGATCAGGGAATATTACACATGATCTGGTGACTGTCAATATCTTGGTATCGATCATAACAAAAACATGCTGGCCATTTTCACCTTACTTTTGTAAGCCTGCTGTGTCAAATGTCTCTAAAGGAGAAGGTTGAAACAATGACAATGTAATCTGATTTGACAAAAATGTTCTGCTCCACGATGGTAAATAACAGAAGGTTTTATAAGCGTTGCAAACTCTCAAATATGGTTTATTTTAGAGTGTGAAGATATATATCGATCAATGCATGGTCTTTTACACTTGTTTTTTCTTGTGCATTACGCATTTAAAGACTGCGTGTTGATGGATAATGAGGGATGTATATTGACACACTCTGAGTAAGCCAATAGGATCTGGCTGCAATTTAATTAACACCAAACAAAAATATATTTGATGACCCAATCATAATAAGGCAGCCAACAAATGTTTCTGCAGTGTATACAACCATACTTAGCTGCTGATACAATGGTCATTAAATGTGTGCTGCTTCTCAAATTCAGATCTGCGACTGTATATGAATATTGAAGTTAGCACAAATGTATGCCGAATGTACACTGTTTTGGTAATCAACATACATGTATCTATGACCAAAACAGTGTATGTTATGCGTACCTTGGGCTCTATATCGAGGGTTGAGAGCCACAAGGCCATATCTGCACAGGCAACAAAAGATCCACAATTAAGGCCGTATTTGCACCTTTGTTGCACGTATAAATACAGCCTTTTGACCCTTTTTTCATGCAGATGCCGCCTTGTGGCTCTTTTGTTGCCTGTGCAATTTGTTGATGTGTGCCTGAGTCTTAAGAAATTTTGTTAATAAATACTGAAGCCTGGCCAGGTATGACTACAACCATGTAAATAACTTACCTGACTCAAGTTTCCCAGGTGTCAGATTTAAGTAACATACTTCGACATGTGTTGCTTCCTCTCTAAATGTCTCCAAAACCTTGCCAACTTTCTCGACAGGTGCTAAGAAACACGCCATAAACCGGTTTTTGTCTAGCTCCAGGTTTAAGCTTCTTAACGGCCCAAAAACCATTTGAAGATTTCGAATATCCTGTGAGAAAAAAGTTGATGAAAGCTGCAAATTACTGAAAAATGAATCAAATTGAATAAACCAAATTCAGTTTTGTATATTTTCTACTTTAACATAAGCTGTATTTTAGATAATTCATCAAACATTTTCTTTTGGCTATTGTGTTATTGCTAAAAGTGGACACAAGCCATTTTGCAGATCAACTCATGAAATTTCAACTTAAGAATTTAACCCCCATCTTTCAACATTTGATTTTTTTGTAAAATTTCTTTTTAAATTTTTCATTAGGCTATATAATTTTCTTTACAAACACCAAATTTCAACATATATATGGGCAAACTTAATAAGAAATTACCATATATGGGCACTATGCCCATGTGTGACCCGTCATATCAAAATGTATCTTAAGGGTCCAAAAATGAAAATTGATTTTTTTTTTGGTCTCATCTGAAAGATTATATTTTAAGCATTAAAATGACAGCTTGCTTTTGGTTATTGGATGTTCAATGGCAAAGTTACATCCAAATTGGTAAAAGGCATTGGGCTCATTCAGAAAACTATAGTTCTGAGTTTAAAGTTTCTATACTGGTAAAACTTGAATGGAGAAAGGATTCTAATCTCGATTGTTAAAACATTTGTCTAATGGTTTGGATGTTGGAACCTGATGAATATGATAGAATACACTTCAAAGGTTACATTTCTGATGACATTAGAAATTCGACCTTGGTCGTGATTTTAACCTAATCAGCGAGATTGTTTTCAACAATTTTTTTTTTGCCAGGATGATGCATAAGTTAAGAGGTCTGTAAGAATTTGCCAAAAACTCTTTATATAACATTGTCAGACTCATAACTATTTTCTTGATTTTGCATGACTACTGTTTCTGCTAAGGCAGAGAATTGGCGCAGCAGGTTTCTGAAAATAAATGTTAAATGATTTTTCTTGATTTATTTAGCCAATTTTGAGCCTCAGCATATGATTGTGGCACAAGTACATTTTTAACTTTGTCAACATTTGTGAAATTGGCACAAGCTCAAGAACCTTATAGGGAATAATGCTTTTATGTAGGGTTAAAGTTCAATGACTTTGTGTATTTCGAGTGAGGTGTAGGATTGTGTCTTTTTGACAAAATGTTCCAATTCAATGGCAATACTCCATTCATTTTCAAGAACGGTGCAATACTGCACCTTAAATGTATATTTCATACTTGAGCGATAAATCATAATTAATACAGGTAATAAACTTTGCAGGCTGTACTAATATAAAAACTCACCTCATCTGTCAACCTCATAATGATCAGGTCAATTGTACAAATTGAAAAATCGGTCAAATTTTGACAACATTTGATGCATACAGAGCTTATCTAAAAAGAGTATACTCACCTTGGTCATGATGGAATCTCTTCGCATTTGAAATGACGTCATTCCAAACTTCATGTGCAGCTCGCTTAAAATTAACTTTGGTAAATCTATCGATTGCTGTTACTTCTGTATGGGCCGGGTACTTCTTTCTTGCATTCACCCATGTATGTGTGTTTGTTTGTGTTACAAACTGCTCCTGTGCCTTCTGACGTTTCTTAATGTCCCCGCACTCTTTTGCAAATTCTTTCAGACTTTTTTCTCCGTCAATCAATTCCTTTAGCAAGTCGTCCTGACAGTTTGAATCCATAATTTGTATGAAATCAGAAAAATGTCTTGCCTTACAGTCTGCTCCATTGGCAAGTTCATTTTTGGTCAAGTTTGCCCCTTTGAGCTCAGCTAGAATATACTTTTCAAACACATGCAGGAGACTCCCATAAGCTTCCTCTTCCAAACAAGCAAGACCAAAAATTGTGGTTGTGAGGTAATCATCCTGTGTAAAGAAAACAAAGAATGTGCTTTTTTTATTAAGATTACTGTCCTTAATCAATTTGGCATTTGTGCGAATGATATTTTCTCAAATGGAAAAAGCATATCTGTTTCTAAATGTGGCTGTTGTGAAATCACAATGATTCCATGTCAACTTCACTCCCTTCTCCCATATGAGGCCATGATGGCATATGGTGACAAACAATCGATATTGTCTATGCTAATAATGGTGAACCGGTCAATACCAGAACCCCTGACCTCTGAGCAAGGCAGACACAATTTACTCAAGAGTTGTGAAATATAATGTAGTTTTCATCACACCTCTGGACCATGAAACTTTTCCTTACCTACTTGACGCGAATGGCATGACTTCGTCCATCCTTCATGCATGGCGTGGTAGCGGAAAATACACGAAGCCAGACACAGCGGAAGTCCACAAGCCATGCAACGATAGAATGCTATGTGTTTAATCTTATCGTGATCACAACATACTTCACAGTCCAAGTATGTTTGCTTGCCATTAGTTATGGTAGTTTGAATAATTTAAAATAATGAAATCATTGCAAACTTGATAGGACAACAAGAACAGTAAGGAAGTGCATTTAAAAGTACTCTCCTTTAACTCACCTTTATAGTGTATCTTTCCTCAATCTTCCTTGGAGGCCTGCTCATTTGCCTCGGTACCTTAATGGCAAGGAGCTGCTGGTTGATGATCTCCATGGAATCGCCTATGTAATAGTCCTCTCCTTTCTTGTCGAACCAGCATATGAACATCTGCTTCATTACACCGAGGCAAACTCAATGAAGGTAATCGACAAGTACTGATGCACCAATATTAAATCCATGTAGGTCAAACTTGAGTGAAAACCCTTTAACACCTAGAACAAATTATGAAAAAAAAACATGCAATGAAAGGACCATACAGAATCTAATTGCATGTTATATGAATTTGAAACCTGCCATTTTAAAACCTAATATGTCAGCTGTTCTTTTTGAATTTGCAATAATACAGGTACATATATTTGATCAATGGGTGACTAATAAATGGATGTTTGTGGTGTGTTTTCACATATGGTTAGACATAGAGTTAGAGTTAAATATAGCAATGACTCGACAATCCATCACTAACTTCCAGTTAAGTCGACTCATGAATTCGCTGTATGTTGTTGAACTCTTTTAAGATTTTTCTTTGTTGTTTTAAAATGATTACAAATGTCATTTAATTTAATCAAACATGTGCTATTTCTTTTTGGTTGCTGTTGTCCCTGCTCTTCATCCCTGTCCTGGTCACCAACTGTGATTATGTACATTAAAAAATGCATTTGGGTCCTCAAGTCCTGCATGAAAGGACTAGAAGTTTTCATATGACAGCTCTTTCAAACAACAACCAATACTGGCAGCTCTAGCTGTACTGCTGCAGGGACCATAGCATTCTAGTTGTATTTCCGTAGGGAGCATGCCATTCAAGCTCAGCCCCGATATGTTCAGGTATAATACAGATTGTACTCTATACCAATGCATTAAATTCTTAGAAGAGCGCCAGTGTTGATCATGCATGCACTTTACTATATGTCCTCCCATATGAGGCCATGATGGCATATGTCCTTATTTAGGTTAGATGGTAGCTACCTCATAGATTAGTGTTACAACGTAGTTATCGTATATCCTATCTTCAGCAACATCTTTTCATTTTCTGTCTTTTAAACGTTTATTCTCAGTCTTGAGACGCATCATTTCATCTGAAAAAAAAATGGTTTTACATATAATTCTAAATAAAATCTAGCTGATTTTTAATGATATTTAGGTCATTAAAGATGTCACATAGTTCTTCAAACGTCTTTAATGCATGCATTCATGATTAGTATTTTGTGAATGTGCTTTTTTTGTCTTTATGAGGTTTTTTATTCACCTGTTACTTGGAGCTGGTTGGGGAGAGAAGGCAAAATATGTGAAATAGGCCAGCACACGACTCAAACCAGGACTTTAATCAAAGGTCTTAAAAAACAACAGACAGCAGAAAAAAGTGCAGGAACAAAACCCGCTTATTTAAGACAATGAGGAAGAGTCCTGACCTGATGCAAGTCATGCCTTGACCTTTACAATGGTTTACCACCAGCTCCCTTCTTCATCATATACAATAAGACACAATCAAAATAGGTGATGTTTTATAGAAAGTGAACAAACCCACCCACAAAACACTCCCCCAACCACACCACCCACCCTCCCCTAAGTGCTTTTTTATGAAGATTACTGTCCTTAATAAATTTGGCATTTGTGCAAATGATATTTTTTCAAATGTAAAAAGCATATAGATCTGTTTCTGGACGTGGCTGTTGTGCCATCACAATGATTCCATGTCAACTTCTCTCCCTTCTCCCACATGAGGCCATAATGGCATATGGTGACAAACAATCAATATTGTCTATGCTAACAATGGTGAACCGGTCAATACCAGAACCTCTGAGCAAGGCAGACACAATTTACTCAAGAGTTGTGAAATGTAGTTTTCATCACACCTGTGGAACATGAAACTTATCCTTGCCACTTGTTATTGATGCGAATGGCACATGACTTTGTCCATCCTTCATGCATGGCGTGGTAGCAGAAAATGCACAAAGCCGGACACAGCGAAAGTCCACAAGCCATGCAACGATAGCATGTTTTGTCGCGATCTTATCGTGATCTCAACAAACTTCACAGTCCGAGTATTTTTGCTTTCCATTAGCCATGGTAGTTGGAATAATTTCTGGAAAATGAAGTAAATTTGGATTCAATCTCATGATTGGTGCTGGATTAATGCGTCCTTGGTGACCTCGTTTGTAATACCCATTGATCAGGTGTTTGACAATGTCCAGTCTTATCTTATTCCTGTCATGCTGCTTGTCTTGGTGAAGCATCTTGTATATTACCAGCATGTTTGTAAAACAATATGCAAGCATATGGTTTGAGTTATTTCTACGAATCCCACCCCTAAAACACATTAACCCAAGAAACTAGTGCATTACCAGATTGTACATAAGATGGTAGTTTGGGTTAACAACGGTCTCCCTCTCATGCCAACGCTGCCAATTTTGTGGTGTTGGTTCAACCCCGGTCTGGACATGTATTTGGTAGTACACAAATGCTAATTCCTGTGCTAGTGCCATGTAGAGTATGAGCAAACCTGCCACGCAACATGGTGGTTGCAATGGTGGTTGCACCCTTTGCTGATGAATTGTTTAGCCCTCTTACTTTTAATAAACCATAGTCTCTCTGAAATAAAATCAAGGTAAATGTCCTTGCACAGTGCAAAAATGGCACGAATGAAATTAATTTCAGCATGGCCGGCACCAGGTGTTAGTAGGATACTATCAAATAGAAGTCTGTGGCCAATGTCTGTCTGTCCCGGCTGAGCATGCTGTACGTGCACCGCGAATGGTGTGTGTCCACCTCGGCATGACAGACATTGCAAACTACAATACTGTTGATAATTGAAGAGGAAATGCCATTAAGGTACTCCATCAAAGAAAACAATGAAGTTTTAGAATTGATATTAAACCTACCCAAGTTTCAATCTTTGTCTTATCTCGTCGCCCAAAGGTCTTATACAAAAACTCAGCGACGTTCTTTTGAAGTTGCAAACTTGGCAATGACTATTTTGTTGAAGTCCGGTATATCCTGAATTATTTCTTTTTGGATCGATAAGCATGCAAATGAGTTTAACCTCTGATTGGTCATTGTATTCCACATGAATGTTTTGATCTGTCCAAGAGTGGAAAAGACCTTTCCGATTCGACGGAAACGAGTAGAGTTGCTAGAGTAATTTCAAGGAAGGACACATCTTGAAACACAGTGTCCTACATGTTGTTTTCTAATATAAATTGGAAGATGTCTATGCTGCTCTTCACATTCCTGAAGGCTTGACTTAAGCTGATCATAGAATATTGGTCCTCAAGATTCTTGACCTTAAATGACTGGTCATATTCTGCAAAGTGCTTGGGGTCTACGAGTTGCAAGGCATCTAAATGGGTGACAGATCCAGAACGATCCTGGGCTTGTGCAGAAATTGAGTAACATGATTCTTTCCAAGCGGCTCTAACTAGAACATTGCCTTCCATATTCAGATCTTTGTCATCGTTGTCATCTCATTCCATGATGCATTTCTTGAAGAAAAGTCTCAACTTGTATTATAGTCCATATGTGTTTGATATTAAGGACCTATCTCTCTGAATATTTAAATGAAATTTGGCTGCACTGAATATTCCCATGATAGTTTCAGCATCTATGTTGTGGCAGCGGGAGGATGCTGTCTCTCTTCTCAATGCTGTTGTTACATCCATACTGAAATAACAAGTGTATTGTCTCTGAATCACTTTGATGACTTTCAGCATGCAAGCCTCCATCTCCTCAAACATGTCTGTATTGACTGGTGGACTGTGTAAAGCTATGAGTGTTTCATATCATCACATGGTAGCTCATTGCCTTAGAAGTCTGTGGTTGATGATATAGTTGTATCCTCATATCTTCTTCAAGACATTGTCAACATTTTGCACTATACTTATTCTATAGACATGACTCACATCAGATCTACTGCACACATAAAATTTCGCCATCCATGTCCTGTCAGCAATTTCCCCAGTAGACCAAGAAACATGCAGTTCAACTTTTGTGACATCGGATTTATAGTCATTGAGCAAAGTTTACTGCAATCAACCACTTAAAGTAATCTGCTGAAGATCTCATCATGCTGGTGCAGCTTTCCACTGATTGGGAACATAATGTGCAACCTATTACCTCTATACTGTTGCAAGAGTCCTTTTGGTTATCCTACAGTTTCCAAAGCCCTTACAAAATCCTTTGGGTTACCTTTGAACTGGATTTACTAAATGCCAAATCACCTGATGTGACATGCTTTCTGTACAATAGAGATTCTTTTTTAAATCAGTTGGCTTACATGATTTGATAGCAGAGCATACAGAGCCAGCTCTTTGGATAGTTTCCAATGGATGAAGGTAACAATTCAATTCATTTAATCTCTTCCCCAGCCCCAACTCTAATCTTTGGATTATTATGGATAGTGGCATGATTTACTGTCACCCTGTAGGTCATGGTATTTGAAATTACGGCATCATATGTTTATTCTGCATTTTCCCCTACATTAATTTTAGCTGCTATGTCAACCCCCAAATGTTTCTCCAAATCCAATAGCTTTGGAAAGTTTGTTGTATGGGCAATGTTGTTCTTGGCTAGGAAGAACAGGCACTTTTAAGCCTGTACCATACCATTTTGAAATGTCAGTAAGGTTTGTTAATTATCCAGTAAAAGCCTGTACCATACCATTGTGAAATGTCAGTAAGGTTTGTTAATATCCAGGTATATTTTTTGTCACACTCCCTCCCATGTAAGGTTGCCATGTTAATAACTGTACTTCTTCTGTGTGTTAGCAGCTTGTTCAGGTATTGCAGGCCTTGATCCTCGACGACAGAAAGCACATCGTAGCGTTCAGAACATGTTCTTTGGCTGCACTGAATATTCCCATGACAGTTTCAGCATCTATGTTGTGGCAGCGGGAGGATGTTTTGTCTCTTCTCAATGCTTCTGTTACATCCATACTGTAATAACAAGTGGATTGTCTCTGAATAACTTTAATGACCTTTGATGGCAAGCCTCCATCTCCTCAAACATGTCTGTATTGACTGGTGGACTGTGTAAAGCTTCGAGTGTTTCATCATCACATGGTAGCTCATTGCCTTAGAAGTCTGTGGTTGATGAGAGAGTTGTGTCCTCATATCTTCTTCAAGACATTGTCAACATTTTGCACTATACTTATTCTATCGACATGACTCACATCAGATCTACTGTACGAATAAAATTTCGCCATCCATGGTCCTGTCAGCAATTTCCCCAGTAGACCAAGAAACATGCAGTTCAACTTTTGTGACATCGGATTTATAGTCATTGAGCGAAGTTTTCTACAATCAACCAAAAGTAACTCTGGTGTCTTCAAATAATCGTGTTAAGAACTCTTCATGCTGGTGCATCTTTCTGCTGATTTGGAACATAATGTGCAACCTATTACCTCTATACCATGGCACAAGTCCTTTTTTGATTATCCTGCAGTTTCCAAAGCACTAACAAAACCCTTTGGGTTACCTTTTCCATCTTTGAACCGGAATTTGCTAAATGCCAAATCACCTGATGTGACATGCTTTCTGTACAATAGAGATTCTTTTTAAATCAGTTGGCTAACATGATAGCAGAGCATACAGAGCTGGCGATTTCCAATGGATGAAGGTGACAATTCAATTCATTTAATCTCTTCCCCAGCTCAACTCTAATCTTTGGATTATTATTGATAGTGGCATGATTTACTGTCACCGTGTAGGTCATGGTATTTGAAATTACGGCATCATATGTGTATTTTACATTTTCCCCTACATTAATTTTAGCTGCTATGTCAACCCCCAAATGTTTCTCCAAATCCAATAGCTCTGAAAAGTTTGTTGTATGGGCAATGTTGTTCTTGGCTAGGAAGAACAGGCATTTAAAAGCCTGTACCATACCATTGTGAAATGTCAGCAAGGTTTGTTAATTCTAGAGCCACATTTTTTGTCACACTTCCTCCCTTGTAAAGTTGCCATGTTAATAACTGTACTTCTTCTGTGTGTATAGCAGCTTGTTCAGGTATTGCAGGCCTTGATCCTCGACGACAGAAAGCACATCTTAGCGTTCAGAGCATGTTCTTTGGCTGCACTGAATATTCCCATGACAGGTTCATCATCTATGTTGTGGCAAAGGGAGGATGTTGTTTCTCTTCTAAATGCATCTGTTACATCCATACTGAAATAACAAGTGTATTGTCTCTTCAGCAGGCAAGCCTCCATCTCCTCAAACATGTCTGTATTGACTGGTGACCTGTGTAAAGCCTTGAGTGTATACTTATTCTATTGACATGACTCACATCAGATCTACTGCACACATAAAATTTCACCATCCATGTTCCTGTCAGCAATTTCCCCAGTAGACCAAGAAACATGCAGTTCAACTTTTGTGACCAAAAAAACAGGGATCTGGTTTAATGAACATTTTCGAATCTGAAATTACATGCTTTAGTCATCAAAAATGAACATGATGAATGTACAAAAGATACTGTGTCCAAAAATGCATTCCTGAATACTTTTTTGTCGCGAAGCATTGTTATTTCTATGCATTCTGATAGCATTGTACACTGTTATTATCTGTAATTTCTTTCATTTGCTGTTTGGTAGACTCGTACACTTTAATATCATCTATCGCCATCTGAAGGGTTAGGTCAGGTTTATGCGATAGTTTTTCTCTCAATTTATCCTTAATTATACCGAGCACAACTCTGTCACTAATAAGTGACTCTTCTAATTCACCATATGTACTCACAGTTTTCTGTCAATATGCGAAGCTTTGTGACATTATGCTCAATGGTTTCTTGTTCCTGTTGTGAACAAGTGTTGAACAAATATCGTTCGTAAATCACTTCACGTTTTCCTTCACAGAATTCTCCAAACTTTTGCAGAACTGGTTTGATCTAATTCTCATCCCCAGCTTTATTCCAGCTGAATTTATTGTACTCTGATATGGCATCATCGCCTATTATTGTTAATAAAGTAGCTACCTGTTTTGGATCTGGTTCCTCATTGAGTCCAGTCGCTAATGAAAAGTTCTTCAATTTTTGTTCAAATCGTTTCCACGACGAAGCTGCATTTTTATACACCTCTAACTGGTCCGGCAGCGGTAGCGTGAGTGTGGTAGCCATCCTATAGACTCTTTAGACTTCTGACATAATCTTTTGTAATCAAGCACAGTTTTATATCCAGCCACTTTTGGTAAATACAACTTTTAATATGTAAATAATCTACGCACATTACAACTATGCGGGCTGACATTATGTAAAGCGTGTTTACGGTGTTGCCAGTCTGTTATCTAGCGTACAGTCATGACCTAAGATCGGCTCATTGAAATCCCTTAACAAATACAACACAATGCCAAATTAAAGCTTCGCAATAACAAAGTTTGTGCATCAGATAAAATCAAATATCAACTATGAACACGCTCAAATTAACCAAGTTTGCAAGTAAAGCAAGTGGGCGTACAATCTACTACACGCTTGAAAAGATTAAAAAGCATGATTTCCTACGTGGAAGCTTACCCCTTGATTGTGGAAGCAAACACAAGTCCTCCTACTTCTTCTACATGTTCATAATCATCCCTGTATACTTCTTTCAACATCATGAAATTAGATATCAATTCATGAGACATGATTCTGTGAAGAAAATGAGGTTTAAAATACTTCAAACAGAAATTGTTTCATTTTTTAAATGTACTTACAACATAGTCAATATATGGAATACATGTAAATTATCCACATCATGAATTGTCTTTAAGGTTAAATAATCGTAAAAATTTTTCAACAAGTTTCATGAAATTTATGTAATGCTTCATACATGAATGTAGCATACATGTACATTTTGGGATCAATTTATACATTGTATTATGCCATGAAGCATCAAATACATGGTTTAGTTATCACAAGTGTTTGACACCTATAGTATAAAGGTCTGTATCGTAACACAATTGACTATGTTTTGATCTGGAAATCTATCATTGTATACATGTACATGTATATATATGCAGAGTTGTGCAACATGCATACAAAAACAACACCCAGCCCATATGGACGTCCAGCACCTCTCCTTTTGATCATCTGTTGGATCATTTTTTTTTAAATAAAGAGCATGCAGACATGCCGGGTGCCCCTGACATGGATGTAGAGGCACCCTGACTTATTAGCAGTGCCTGCAGCATGTTCCGTTGCTGGGTCCTGATTGTCTGCCTTTCGGGTGATTCTGGAACTGCATCCATGGCCAGTATCTCTAAATAAATTTTCAACAAGTTTCATGAAACTTATGTAATGCTTCATATACATGAATGTAGCATACATGTACATTTTGGGATCAATTTATACATTGTATTATGCCATGAAGCATCAAATACATGGTTTATGCCATGAAGCATCAAATACATGGTTTAGTAATCACATGTGTTTGACACCTATAATAGTATAAAGGTCTGTATTGTAACACAATTGACTATGTTTTGATCTGGAAATCTATCATTGTATACATGTACATGTATATATATGCAGAGTTGTTCCACATGCAAACAAAAACAACACCCAGCCCATATGGACGACCAGCACCTCTCCTTTTGATCATCTGTTGGATCAATTTTTTTTAAATAAAGAGCATGCAAGACCCCTGACATGGATATAGAGGCACCCTGATTTATTGGCAGTGCCTGCAGCATGTTCCGTTGCTGGGTTCTGATTGTCTGCCTTTCGGGTGATTCTGGAACTGCATCCATGACCAGTATCTCTTCGTCCAGTGGCAATTGATCATAATCCTGACCAACAGGTGGAGGAGTATTGGCAGGTCGATGCTCCCGCATCCTGTGGTAAGTGTTATGGTAGTTCAATAGCAATTCATTGCTTTTAAACTTTTCAACGTACAGCTGACTGCTATAGAACTGTGATGTGCCTGTCTCTCAGTTTGTTACGAGACAGAACACATCACAGTTGGCCCTGTCTGTACCATCTAAGTCTAAGACCTTATTCAAGATTGTCTTTGTACGTCTGAGCCTCCGCTGTCCAATATTTTTCTTCTCTTGCTTATGCGTATCTCTCTCTGTTAAAGGTCCAAACACTTTCCTCTTGTTGAACTTCTTGTTATTATTTTCTTTCTCTTCTTGATCAACTGCTGGCTCTTCTTGTACATGTAAGCTGTCGTCAACAAAACCGCTATCATTTAAGTCTGCAACGCTATCATTTAAGTCTGCAATGTCATTATAGCAAGAATGTGAAGCGACACAAACAAATAAATTTATCCAGTGTTCAACCCATTGAGTTGAACAAATATGTGCTTTCATTTGGCATCAAAAAATAAAATACTTCCGGTTGAGCCCTGGGGGGTGAGAATGTGATCGGAACCTACACCTTAAAATAAGAATTGATAACAATTTGTCAAAATTTCTCAGCCAATTTCTCACAATGAAGCAAAACAGAACCTGGAAAAATATACATTATAATGATGTCCTTACATCAAATTAATTAGGTGTGATCACACACAAAGATTACCGAGATATTGTCCATATATTTCTCACAGTTCACGTGAAAAATTACGGCTGAAGCATGTTCTATTTTCAAGGTAATAAGTGAAAATGTTTATATTTATGGTAACCATAAATGATTTTACACAAAGAAGTTTGTCTGCTTCTTATTTTTGTTTTTTGGCATATAGCACCTCCTTTAACTTCTGTCCCATACCTCTCCACGTTTAGCAAGTCCAAATTTAACCTTGATGTAATCTGAAAACAAACAGACACAAATATTAGAGTCATTATAGGATTAATGACTTGTTTCACATCCAATTGTAAGAAAACTGCACATTTGTGTTTTTGTTTTCTGCATAATTAATATTAGCTTCATTTAGCTTGCCTAACCCTTACCCACTGGAACTCACTAAAGCTCACTGTCTAAAATAGCTTGAAATCAGAAAAATGCGACCGAGTCCAAATTCGTCACAGGTATGGGATGTATTATAGGGACCTCACACTGTCCGGGCAGCCACCCCATGGTGGCCTGCTAATGGTGTGTGCCTCGCTTGGGAAGCCAGGGGCACGTGTACGAATCCTGGTCAAAACATGCTTTTTTCTCCTATAAGCCACCTCCCAATTCAGGGTTAGGCTAAATAATGCTTATGGGGATGAGCACTAACCCTAACTCCACTTGAGCTCACTGTCTAAAATAGCTAAAAATCAGAAAATTGCGCCTAGTTCCAAATACGTCACAGATTTAGGCATCCCATTGGATATGATCAAATGTCAACTCAAAAGCAATAAAACTTTCCAATAAAAATAATAGAAAAAGTAAATAATACCAATAACTTTCGGGTAGTCTTTTTGAAATATTTCCTCAGGTACTCATTAATATGCAAATATATATATTAAAGCATTGTATTTTAAAGACGATCGCGGTGATAAGTTCCTACGAGTAGATTTTTTTTATTTTTTGTCAGTTTATAGATAAGAGTCTAAATTTCAAAATTCAGCAATAAAAAATGGGGGTCACCGAACATCCAAGCGCGCTATGACGTCATATATGATGACGTCATTTTTCGTTTAATGAACGATAACTTGAGAAATCAAGCGTTAGATTACTTGGTGTAATTAACTTTTTTTAACTGTTCAATGTTATACAACCGAATTCCGACATTTCCGGTGATGAAAATTGTTTTTTAGATTTTTCTCCATATAGTTTCATCTCACGCTATCTTTTTAAAAAAGTCGGTGACCCCATACTTGTTTTCTCGATTTGACATCCACTTGACATTCTCAATTAACCAGCCAAATATTAAAAAATTCTACTTGTAGCAAATAAGTGAAAAATCAGCATTTTG